>SJYQ01002853.1:193015-222041 GCA_006410935.1 Redunca redunca
TATTTTAAGTAGATGTTAGTTTTAATAACATTAAAATCATTCTCCTTTCTTAAAAAAAATTTTTTTTTATTCTGTGAAGAAAACAACAGGTAAAGAGATCTTGCTGTTTAAGATCTATATATTTAGGTTACTGTTACTGCTAAGTTGCTTCAGTCATGCCCCATCAGGCTCCTCTGTCCCTGGGATTCTCCAGGCAAGAATACTGGAGTGGGTTGCCATTGCCTTCTCCAATATATTTAGGTTGGTGCAAATGTATTTCTGGTTTCAGACCATGAATTTTAAATCATTATAACTAGGCTCAAACACATCTTTATTAATCAAAATAGGAACCATTGCAATCAACACATTTTTGCCAATGAGAAATAAGTTTGTTTATTCCTGCAGCATAAAAATCTGTGCTTCAGAGTTTGATAAACTCTCGGAAAGCATTTTCTGCATTCTGCTGGTTGTGGAAGTGTTTTCCCTGCAAAAAGTTTTTTGAGATTCTGGAAGAAGTGGTAGTTGGTTGTCAAGAGGTCAGGTGAATATGGCAGACAAAACTTTGTAACCCAATTCGTTCAACTTTTGAAGTGTTGATTGTGCGATGTGTGGTTGGGCATTGTTGTGGAAAAGAATTGACACCTTTCTGTTGACCAATTCCGTCTGCAGGCATTGAAGTTTTTGGTGCATCTCATTGATTTGCTCAGCATACTCCTCAGATATAATGGTTTCACTGGAATTCAGAAAGCTGTAGTGGATCAGACAGGCAGCAGACAACCAAACAGTGACCATAACCATTTTTTGGTGCAGGTTTGGCTTCAGGAAGTGCTTGGGAGTTTCTTCTCAGTCCAGCCACTGAGCTGGTCATCACCACTTGTTGTATAAAATCCACTTTTCATTGCATGTCACAATCATGTTGAGAAATGGTTCATTGTTGCGTAGAATAAGAGAAGACACTTCAAAAAATTTTTTTTTAAATTTTTCGGTCAGCTCATGAGGCACCCACTTATCAAGCTTTTTCACCTTTCCAATTTGCTTCAAATGCTGAATGACCATACAATGGTCAACGATGAGTTCTTCAGCAACTTCTCATGTAGTTGTAAGAGGATCAGCTTCAATGATTGATCTCGATTGGACATTGTCAACTTCTGATGAACAGTCAGTATGCTCCTCGTCTTCAAGTCTCTTGTCTCCTTTGCAAAACTTCTTGAACCACCACTGCACTGTACATTCATTAGCAGTTCCAAGGCCAAACGTGTTGTTCATGTTGCAAGTTGTCTCTGGTGCATGATGACCCATTTTAACTCAAAAAAGAAAATTGCTGGAATTTGCTTTTGTCTAACATTAATTCTCTAGTCTAAAATAAACATAAAATACAAAGCAAGTAATAAGTCACTAGCAAAAAAAAAATGAGAAATGTGCATTAAAATTATGTACAACATAACCACTTTATTTAATAATGTATTCCAGTATCAAAGGCAAATTTCAACAGTGCAAAAACTGCAATTACTTTTGCACCAACCTAATAGTTCAGTTCAGTCGCTCAGTTCCAGGAAAACATCTATTTCTGCTTTATTGACTATGCCAAAGCATTTGACTGTGTGGATCACAATAAACTGTGGAAAATTCTGAAAGAGATGGGGACACCAGACCACCTGAACTGCCT
Organism: Redunca redunca; assembly: GCA_006410935.1. Taxonomy (NCBI): domain Eukaryota; kingdom Metazoa; phylum Chordata; class Mammalia; order Artiodactyla; family Bovidae; genus Redunca; species Redunca redunca. Next base: position 194,661 of record SJYQ01002853.1, read on the forward strand.
CTNAACCTAGATAGCATATTCAAAAACAGAGACATTACTTTACCAACAAAGCTCTGTCTAGTCAAGGCTATGGTTTTTCCTGTGGTCATGTATGGATGTGAGAGTTGGACTGTGAAGAAAGTTGAGCACCGAAGAATTGATGCTTTTGAACTGTGGTGTTGGAAAAGACTTTTAAGAGTCCCTTCAACTGCAAGGAGATCCAACCAGTCCATTCTGAAGGAGATCAGCCCTGGGATTTCTTTGGAAGGAATGATGCTGAAGCTGAAACCCCACTACTTTGGCCACCTCATGAGAAGAGTTGACTCATTGGAAAAGACTCTGATGCTGGGAGGGGTTGGGGGGCAGAAGGAGAAGGAGACGACAGAGGATGAGATGGCTGGATGGTATCACTGACTCGATGGACGTGAGTCTGAGTGAACTCTGGGAGTTGGTGATGGACAGGAAGGCCCAGCGTGCTGTGATTCATGGGGTCACAAAGAGTCGGACACGACTGAGCAGCTGAACTGAACTGAATTGAATACTATTTCCTCGAATCTATTCATCAGTTTTGGAATAGCCACTCCTCAATATTTCTGCAAATTTTCAGAGGCTTATTTTTTATACTAATTTGAGGGATCACTTTGCTTTTCTTGAGTGACAGAAAATGTGAGTTAGTAGACAAATGAAATTATGAGATGGAAGGGTTTACATGGCAGGAATGCATGCCACTTAAAGTGGAATAGCAAGGATTCTTAAAATAGCATTCTTAAAAACATAAAGACTTCCTCTGTCATTTTCTCAATTGATCCTCTCACCTCTTGTAAAATTGCTCAGCCTCCTCTCTCTCTTCTTTTTTCTCTATTTTATTTCCCTTCAATTTGGGGTGGGAGGGGTAAGTGGAGAATCCCTCCAAAATTTGATTTAGGCAGAGAAATTCAGTTTTGTCCAGCTTCTATGGCAAAACTGAGATCTGAGATTCACTTCACATGGAGGAACTGAGCTGAAGCTCTGAATGCATAACTTGCAAGAGCCCCTTCTGTTTGAATTACATTCTTAGACCAAGGCTGTCATGCTCTTTAGTTCTCTACAAAGTGGGGTGGAAAGGCAGTTAATTTTTCCAGTTACCCAGGTACCTAAGCAAATGAATACAAGACATTTTTAATTTCCTGGTGTTTAAGAATCTTATGATTGACTTGGAATATATCGATTCAATGGACATAAGTTTGAGCAACCTCTCAGAGATAGTGGAGGACATGGAAGCCTGATGCGCGGCAGTCCACAGGGTTGCAAAGAGTCAGACACGACTCAGCACCTGAACGACAATATTATTCATCAGTGTTCCTTGAAAAATATGCGAACAATCTTACATGGATTAAAGAACAGAGGCTCTTTCTGTACTCCACACAGGTCTCCTCCTTCCATTTTTGCCTTCTGAAGCTTACTCTCCATCAAGAAGCTAGAGTCTTTTTGTTTTCAAGTATAAAGCAGAACATATCACTATTATGCTCAAATCCTCCAAGAGCTGGCTTCCCATCACAGAGTATAATCTTACATCCTTACATGTCCTTGCAAGCCCTGCATGCTCTGGATTTCCCACTCCCCCATCTTCTTCTCTCACACACTCTCTCTTCAGGCCCTCTACCTTTTTTTCATTCAGCTTCTTGTTCTTTGTTGTTGTTCAGTTGCTAAATCATGTCCAACTCTTTGTGACCCCATGGGCAGCAGCAAATCAGGCTTCCCTGCCTTTCACTGTCTCCCGGAGTTTGCTCAAACTCATGTCCATTGAGTTGGTGATGCCATCCCACCATCTCATCCTTGTTCTTACCAAGCTCATTTCTGTCTCAGGATGAGAATGTGCTCTTTCTTGTGCCTGGAATCCTCACCTTCAGAGAGACTCTCAATGACCACCTCAACTACAAATCTTTTTAACTGTTTTTATGTCATTCTGTTTTATTTTCTTCCCAGTGCATGATATATATATACACATGTATATACATAGATACATATAATATCTATGTATATATATTTGATACTTCACTGAGAATCTCTCTCTAGACGTCCCCTTGTTTATCTTCTATTTTCTCATTTGAATATAAAGTAGGGAACTTTCCTTTTCTTCTGTTTCTCCAACACCCAGAATGGGCTTTTCATAAATTACAACATAATATTATACAGGGCTCTTTTGGTTTGAGTTGCAGCAGAAGCCTCAGAACTTCAGAATAACACTAGGCATGGCATCCTAGTGTGCGTCATAGTAGCTCTTCTGGACATGATACACTGATATTGTGAAACTGGTTGCACAATAGTCCTTTGGTATGTGCCATGCGAAATCTCTCAGTCATGTCCAACTCTTTGCAACCCTATGGACTGCAGCCCACCAGGCTTCTCTGTCCGTGGGATTCTCCAGGCAAGAATACTGAAGTGGGTTGCCATGCCCTCCTCCAGGGGTTCTCCCCAGCTCAGGGGTCAAACTTGCATCTCTTATTTCTCCTGCATTGCCAGGCAGGTTCTTTACCACTAGCGCCACCTGGGAAATCCAGTCTTTTGGTATGCATGGGGAATTGGTACTAGAACACTCCACCCGCCATGGATACCAAACTCCTTCTTACATAATGACATAGTATTGTCATTGACCCTCCATATCTGCACTTCTGCATCTGCAGATTCAACCAGCAGAGACATTACTTTGCCAACAAAGGTCCATCTAGTCAAAGCTATGTTTTTTCCAGTAGTCATGTAAGGATGTGAGAGTTGGACTATAAAGAAAGCTGAGTGCCAAAGAATTGATGCTTTTGAATTGTGGTGTTGGAGAAGACTCTTGAGAGTCCCTTGCACAGCAAAGAGATCAAACCTGTCCATCCTAAAGGAAATCAGTCCTGAATATTCATTGGAAGGACTGATACTGAAGATGAAACTCCAGTACTTTGGAGTATTGGATACCTCCAATACCTGATTCTGGGAAAGACTGATGGTAGGAGGAGAAGGGGATGACAGAGAATGAGATGGTTGGATGGCATCACTGGCACAATGGACATGAGTTTGAGTAAACTCCAGGAGTTGGTGATGGACAAGGAGGCCTGGCATGCTGCAGTTCATGCAGTTGCAAAGAGATGAACATGATTGAGCAACTGAACTGAACTGAACTGAATGTGAGGGTAAGGCTGAAGCATTCAGATGGGCAACGAGAGACTTGGGTAGAGGCCAGACCCCAGAGCTCTAGGCATAGGAGTGAGACACGCTGGTAAGACAGGGGGTGCAAGGGAAGGGCAAAGTATTGTAACAAAATTATTCAAAATAGTACTCATTTGAATCTTTAAAAGTAACAGAAAAAAATAGAAGTGTGTATGGCTGGTTCTAACCTTAAACACGGTATCTGCTTAAAATTGAGGAGGAATATGTCTTAATTGAAATAGTAGAAGATAAATGTTCCCATAATTCAAAGGAGTTTTGAATTATGATAAACTCAGAAATGTACCATCTAGACAGTGCACAATGATGTGATAGTTGAGATGAGATATTGAATTATCTACAATACTTCCTTTCCTTTATGGTCTCCTCTGCAATCTGTGATTGCTTCAAAATGTCATTCTCATCATACAAACTGCTTTCTTGCTTTAGACCTTCAAACCTTGGTTGAATGGCTTCTTTTCATCCTGAAGATAACAGTCAAAAATAGTGAACACGGTTCTGTGCTTTCTGATTTCTTTCTTTATGATTGGTTTTAAATTAATTTTTATTGGCATATAGTTGCTTTACAATGTTGTGTTAGTTTCTACTGTGAATGAATGAACAATCATTAAAAAGAATCAGCCATGCATATACATACATCCCCTCCCTTTTGGACTTTCTTCCCATTCAGGTCACCAGAGTGCATTAATTAGAGTTCCCTGTATAATATGGCATTTTAAACAAAGCAACTGACAAAGGATTAATCTCCAAAATATACAAGCAGCTCATGCAGCTCGATATTAAAAAAACAAACATCCCAATCAAAAATTGGGCAGAAGACCTAAATAGACATCGCTCCAAAGAAGACACACAGAGATGCTCAACATTGCTCATCATTAGAGAAATGAAAATCTGATTTCTTTCTAAATCATCCTGCCTCATCTTTTCCCACTCTTCCTGGCTCTCTATTCGTAATTCCTAACTCTCCATCCTCAAAGATAGCCTTAGTTTTTGTTACTTCTGGGGCACACTTGTCCACTGTCTACGAGATTCTTCTTTCCGCCTCCCTTTGTGTCTTTATCCTTCAAAGTTTCTGCTTCTTTCAATTTTCCCCTGAAACCAAAGCCCACACACATTCAAAACACCTGTCCCACTTGTTACCCATTTACTTAAAGTGTTTTTTTTTCTCCCTCCACCGGAATGTGGGCTTAACTTATTCCTTACTAATTATTCCTAATTCACTTATTCCTTAACTTATTCCCTACTACTCTGCGTATTGCTTATCCCTCATTTGTTGCTCATCTTGGCATTAGAATGTCAACATATTTTTGTTCTTTGCCTCTACTGATCTTTCAATGCTTTCAGTATGACAGCAAAAAGTATACAAGAACTAAATCTAGGTTAGCTTTGGGGCTTATGCCAGATTGATCAGGTAAATACTCCGGAGGCAACAAAAACCTGCTCATATACTTCTCAACCTCGTGTGAAGTTTATCATCTGGCAAGAATCTTCCAAGAATTTATCCCCTGGCATTTTTCCTTTTATGAGAGAAATCTCAAGTAAAATATGAAGCCACAAAATGAGGACAAATGGAATTCCTCCAAAAATAAAACCACTCATGTGATGACAAGATCTAAATAATTTGGGCAGGCAAAGATCTAATGTAGACAGTTGTACGATTGGCATACATATACCACCATGTATAAAGTAGATAGCTAGAAGAGAAGCTGCTGTATAGCACAAGGAGAGAAGCTTCTATACAGAGAAGCTGCTGTATAGCACAAGGAGCTCAGCTCAGGGCTCTGTGATGAACTAGAGGGGTGTGATGCACGGGTGGGAGGGAACTTCAAGAGGGAGAGGATATATGTATACATGTAGCTGATTCACTTCATGGTGCAGCAGAAACTAACACAACATTGTGAAGTAATTTCGCTCCAATTAAAAAAAAAAAAAAAACTCTGATAGAGTGCCTGAAGAAGTTTGGATGGAGGTTCGTGACATTGTACTGTAGACAGGGATCAAGACCATCCCCAAGAAAAAGAAATGCAAAAAAGCAAAATGGCTGTCTGAGGTGGCCTTACAAATAGCTGGGAAAAGAAGAGAAGTGAAAAATAAAGGAGAAAAGGAAAGATATACCCATTTGAATGCTGAGTTCCAAAGAATAGCAAGGAGATATGAGAAAGCCTTCCTCAGTGATCAGTGCAAAGAAATAGAGGAAAACAATAGAATGGGAAAGACTAGAGATCTCTTCAAGAAAATTAGAGATAGCAAGGGAACATTTCATGCAAAGATGGGTACAATAAAGGATGGAAATTATATGGATCTAACAGAAGCAGAAGATATTAAGAAGAGGTGGCAAGAATACACAGAAGAACTGTACAAAAAAGATCTTCACGACCCAGATAATCACGATGGTGTGATCACTCACCTAGAACCAGACATCCTGGAATGTGAAGTCAAGTGGGCCTTAAGAAGCATCACTATGAACAAAGCTAGTGGGGGTGATGAAATCCCAGTTGAGCTACTTCAAACCCTAAAAGATGATGCTGTGAAAGTGTTGCACTCAATATTCCAGCAAATTTGGAAAGCTCAGCAGTGGCCACAGGACTGGAAAAGGTGTTTTCCCTCAATCCCAAAGAAAGGCAATGCCAAAGAATGCTCAAACTACCACACAATTGCACTCATCTCACACACTTGTAAAGTAATGCTCAAAACTCTCCAAGAAAGGCTTCAACAGTATGTGAATGGTGAACTTCCAGACATGCAAGTTGGTTTTAGAAAAGGCAGAGGAGCCAGAGAACAAATTGCCAACATGTGTTGGATCATCAAAAAAGCAAGAGAGTTCCAGAAAAATATTGACTACTGCTTTATTGACTATGCCAAAACCTTTGACTGTGTGGATCACAACAAAGTGTGGAAAATTCTTCAGGAGATGGGAATACCAGACCACCTGACCTGCCTCTTGAGAAATCTGTTTGCAGGTCAGGAAGCAACAGTTAGAACTGGACATGGAACAACTGACTGGGTCCAAATCAGGAAAGGAATACAACAAGGCTGTATATTGTCACCCTGCTTATTTAACTTCTATGCAGAGAACATCACGAGAAATGCTGGACTGGATAAAGCACAAGTTGGAATCAAGATTGTCAAGAGAAATATCAATAACCTCAGATATGCAGAAGACACCACCCTTATGCCAGAAAGCAAAGAAGAACTAAAGAGCCTCTTGATGAAAGTGAAAGAGGAGAGTGAAAAAGTTGGCTTACAATTCAGCATTCAGAAAACGAAGATCATGGCATCTGGTCCCATCACTTCGTGGCAAATAGATGGGGAAACAGTGGAAACAGTGTTAGACTTTATTTTTTGGGGCTCCAAAATCACTGTAGATGGTGACTGCAGCCATGAAATTAAAAGATACTTATTCCTTGGAAGAAAAGTTATGACCAACCTAGACAGCATATTACAAAGCAGAGACATTACTTTACCAACAAAGGTCCATCTAGTCAAAGGTATGGTTTTTCCAATAGTCATGTATGGATGTGAGAGATGGACTCCAAAGAAAGCTGAGTGCCCAAGAACTGATGCTTTTGAACTGCAGTGTTTGAGAAGACTCTTGAGAGTCTCTTGGATTGCAAGGAGATCCAAGCAGTCCATCCTTAAGCAAATCAGTCCTGAATATGCATTGGAAGGACTGATACTGAAACTGAAACTCCAATACTTTGGCCACCTGATTCTAAGAACTGACTCATTGGAAAAGACCCTGATGCTGGGAAAGGTTGAAGGTGGGAGGAGAAGGGATGACAGAGGATGAGATAGTTGGATGGCATGGCTGACTCAATGGACCTGAATTTGAGTAAACTCCAGGAGTTGGTGATGGACAAGGAGGCCTGGAGTGCTGTAGTCCATGGGGTTGCAAGGAGTTGGACACAACTGAGCAAATGAGCTGAACTGAACTGGACTGAAGAAACAAAATGTAAAAAAAAGAAATTTAACTTATATATTTTCATATGGTGTCAGATAGAAGGAAAATATTTACAAAAGGAAAAATATTATAAACTTTATAGTACGTTGAATAACAGCCTCCCAAGGTATCCATGGGAATGGCTATCCACTCCAGTAGTCTTGCCTGGAGAATCCCATGGACAGAGGAGCCTGGTGGGCTATAGTCCAAGGGGGTCGCAAGAAGTAGAACAGGACTGAGCAACTAAGCACACAGTACAAGGTGTCCATGGCCAATCCCAGAACCTGTGATCGTTACCTTATATGGCAAAAGGAACTGTGCAGATGTGACTATGTTAAGGATTTTGCGATGACAAAGTTATCTGGATATCCAAGTGAGTCCCATGTAATCATAGTAGTCCTTTTAAAAAGGAAGAAGGAGACTAGAGACAAGAGGTGATGACTGAAGCAGAGGCTGAAGTGATACACTTTGAAAATGAAAGAAGGGTCCACCATCCAAGGAATACAGGTAGCCACTCGAAGCTGAAAAGGGCAAGGAAACAGCCTCCAAAAGGAACTGACCCCAATCAAACCTTATTTTTTTAGTTCAATGAATCTCATTTTGGACTTCTGACCTCCAGACCAGTCAGAGAATAAGTCTGTGTTCTTTTAAGCCACTAAGTTTGTGATAATTTTTGATGGCAGCATTAGAAAACTAACATAAGCCTTCTCTTCTCAATTGAATTGATACTAAAAGTGTCTTTTTCAAAGTCAGAAGTTATAAACATATGCAGACCTTGGGTTGAGAATTATTGGACTGATTTTTAAAGAGGTTGAGGGAAATATTTTTAAAAGCAGTCAGGGGCTTCCCTGCTACCTCAGTGGTGAAGAACCTGCCTGCTAATGCAGGAGACCCAGGTTCTGTCCCTGGTCCAGGAAGTTCCTGTATGCTGAGAAGCAAATAAGCCCACGCACCACAACTGAGCCTGTGTTCTGCAGCCTGGGCACCGCAAGTAATGAGCCCACGTACCCCAACTACTGAAGTCCGCGTGCTCTAGAGCTCCAGAACAGAAGCCACTGTAATGAGAAGCCCTCGCCCCACAACTAGAGAGTAGCCCCCTCCCGCCACAACTAGAGCAAAGGCCGTGCAGCAACAAAGACCCAGCACGGCCAAAAATAAATAAACAAAAATCAGAGTCATCCCTTCCATTTTCTTCATGCTTATGAAGAAATAATTTGAGGGGCATACTACTGTTCTTCCACCAGATCAATAGATTCAATGGTTCTGAAATCACTTATGAATTGGCCTTTATCATTTTGAATTAGAATTTTAAAAACCATGGCTACCACTACAGCATTTTAGTGCTTTCTGGGAATGACACGAATACAGACACTGAGTATTTTCAATGCCAACATAATTTCCTTTTGGTTTTGCTGCTGTGTCTTACTATTTTTCATATCGGAAAAAGTACATTGACTATTCCAAGTCATCACTTAATCTTGATATCCTTTATAAAGATTATTCTAAATCTTTTCAAATTTTCTATAATAACCAGCCCCAAGACTTTAATTGCAGAAGCCCTGGAACTTTCTCCCATTTTTTTAAACATTAAGAATTTATTGAAGATTTTTTACACTTGAACATATTGTTTAAAATATAATCTTTCTTTCCATGTGACAGCCTCACACAAACAAAGTATTTAAAGAAGATGAAGGTCTGTCATTAACAAGAGACTTTTAGAATTAGAGAATGTTAAAAAAAGAATGCAGAAGAAAACTTAGTGTGATAATGATAGTCGTTTCATTTCACATCAGAATTTCAACTCGTAAAATTTCTATTTACAGGTGTCATCTGCTCGAACTAGTCAATCTTCTTTCATAATGTGAGCTTTTCTTTCCCTAGTTACTTATACAAATCAGATGGTAGAGTACAAAATCATGCGGAGAGGTTTAGATTTGCTTCTAATTTAGCACATGATATAACAACTTCCTTCTTCTATCATCTATGACTTTGAAAAGCTCCCAGATCCTTTGTTTTGCATCTAAATTATTTAAAATCGCCTTTCCTTTTAGTACATAAAGGCAATGCATATCTTTTTAATAGTCTACATTCTTGAAAATTAACTCAAGGTTTCTAACCAAACTACTTCAGTGCACATTTCAGTAACTTTTCATTTTGGATTACCCAGTGACATTTATGATCTTGAAAATACAATTCACCAAAGATACAAATAACTTTACAGTAATTAGGAGACAATGTTAAGAGTCTGTACATGCTGTGCTAAGTTGCTTCAGTCGTGTCTGACACTTTGTGACCCTATGGACCATAGCCTTGCCAGGCTCCTCTGTCCATGGGGTTCTCCAGCCAAGAATACTGGAGTGGATTGTCATGCCTTTCTCCAGGAATCAAACACTCATCTCTTGTATTTCCTGCATTAGGCAGGCTGGTTCTTTACCACGAGTTTTCTTTTACTATAAGACAGTGGTGACTTTGTAAAAGGTTAGCAATTTTAACACAGCACATATACTCAGCTGTGTTCACATTACTCAATAAAATGTTTTCCAATGAATACTTGTTGTGGGATGCACAAGCATAGTTATCATCAATTAAGTTTTTTTTTTTCCAATTTGACTAAGGAAAGAGTTTAACTTTCTGCAGGGTATGAAGTAGCTCAATCATTCAACCGTAGCATAAATATCTCCTAACAATTTCTGTTTATATATGCCTTTGAGACACTTGTTAAGACTGTAAAGTCTAAGTGAAACACATGAATATGTTTTCCAATATTTTACACAACTTTTGAGAGGTTTCAGCAGATATAAAGTTTATTATCAGTTGCGTCTTTGACAAAGCATAGTTAAAAGAAATTTACTGAGAAATTACTCTATCATAGCTAATTACCAGATTTTGTACTATATATTTCAATGCCTTTTTTATAATGAAATGGCAGTTTACAGAGCTAATATTGCCACATTCTACAAATGAAGCCAGTCATTAAAATATGATATACATAAATACTAAAACATTAAATAAGATGTATATTCATAAAAATGTCAGAGTTGGAAGGAAATTTAGGTATTTCCAGTTCATCCATTTTCACTTTATGGTTGAGAAGCTAATCTGTTCAATTTCATCAAGCTACTTGTGGCTAGATCTAGGTCCACAACCTCCATCATCTGATTCTTAAGCCAAGACAATCTGTAGTACATTTGGGCTCCCCTGATGGCTTAGCGGTAAAGGATCCACCTGCAAAGAATGAGGACAGGAAATGTGTGTTCAATCTCTGGATCGGAAAGATTTCCTGGATGAGGAAATGGTAAACCTCTCCGGTATTCTTCCCTTAAAAAATCCAATGGACAGAGAAACCTGGCTGGCTAGAGTCAGACATGACTGAGCAACTGAGCATGCATGCATCTGAGTCAATTTCCACCTCTCTCCATGTCTCTCTCTTCCTCCCCTGCTTCATGCACACACACACACACTTTACCTTAATATAGTTCTTGCAAAGCAATCTGAACAAGCACATTTTAATATGAATTTGCATATTATACTCTGTACTTTCTTATCAGCATTTTCTTTTGGCAGAAGAGTCCCAAAATAAAATGCATAAAAAAAAAAAAACCAGCACAGAGCTTGCTACACACTATGAAAAAGTTTTTCTATCTTTTGTCAAATTGACTGAATTAGATCCTGGTAAGAGTAGAAATATCCCCAAATTGAAGTGTTCTCTGAAATAAGCCATAGAAATTCACTTGGTAAAATATTACTCTAACTCTGAGTCTAGAGTACATGGCCGCACTCACTCAGTCACCTGCAAAGAGACAACGTGCTCCAGTCTCACCTGCTTGTTTCTTTGCTTAAATATTCAAGAGATGAATCAGAGTTATTCGATGATTCTAGGATAGGTATTTCCTTTCATATCAAAATAATGTATTTTCTCCCGTGCAATACTAACATTTTTCCAGTAGCAACAGAGAAGTGATAAACTTCCTAAAGTAATGTGATGCTGAACAAAATGTAGTAAAAGATAACCATAAGGCTTTGTGATAGAGGAAGTTATAATATTTACAATATTTGTAAATGTTACTCATTTATATTTTACCCTCTTAAAATTGAAAAATAATATATGTAAGAAGTTCAATTAAAAAAAAAACACTGTAGCACCTTCTTGGCTACAATATAGGCTGTTTTAATTTTTAAAATAATCTAATAAAATGCCTCTGAGCAGTAAACAATGGTCAATGATATCTAGATAATAAAGTTAAGTTCACAGAGACACCCGGATCTTGTATCCAGTAAGGATTTATTAGAAAAACAAACATTGAATAATTTATGATTTTAAATGGTTGGAATATAATTCAGGAAAAATATAAGCAAGTCATTTCCTTTCTAGCAATTTTAAATGTAGAAAGTTTAAACCTTATATATTTTTGCCAAAATAGTAATTATCCATAGATGACAGATGCTGCTCCCCACTTAATGGAGGGTCTCAAATTTTACTCTGCATCTCATTGGGAAGGAAATTTAAAAATTTAAAATAGAATTAACTTGGGGAAAGACATCAGTGCTGTAACTCTTAGCACCAAATGTTTCTTCTTGGAGCACCAAATGCTTTAAGGAAAACATTCCAAGTATCAAAGTTTTCAGATAGATAAATATTTATGGATCAAATCCATAAAGAACAGACATTGTTATGAAATATATATAGATGCCTTCAAAACTTTCTTTCCAGGCAGAGTAGACACATAAGTTAGGAGTCATTTCCCACTTAATTGTTTTTGCAGCCTTATGCAACACAAATGGATTGTGGATAAAGACTTACACTGGCTTATTCACAGCAAGTAGATCTTGACTGACATTATGTCCAGAAAATTAAACAGGAACTGTTTTTCAATATAAAACACTATTAAACTTAAAGAAATGGCTTTATTTTAACCTTTTATATTCCTAATTGAAAGGCATAGAGATTTTCAACTTTGTCCTTTTGTGAGAAAACCACACTCCTTCAGCAAATTATTCTCAATTTGCTAGTTAGCAAAATCAGAGAAAATCATTAACCTAGATCTAGTTTGTATCTTCAAGTGCAATAAAATTCCATCTGTCTTTGAACTTTATGAATAATACGTTTTTAGTCTGTATATAGACCACTGCCCCATCTTCTTCACTGAAAGTTCTTCATAGTGATATTAGAACCGGAAATCCATTTTCCTTACAATCTACAGAAACCTACTTTGCCACTTAAGGACAAAGGTCTACTTACATTGCTCAGGTAAAAAATAAAAGTGTCATAGAAATGCCATATGGTACTAGACAAATTCAAAGGAACTACCGAAGAAGCAGACTTAGCTTCTGCATGTAACCTTGATGCTCTTCAATACCATTTAGGGTGTGCACTGATCAGAAGGGCTTCCCTGAAAGTCCAGTGGTAAAGAATCCACCTGCCCATGCAGGAAGCATGGGTTCAATCCCTGGGTCTGGAGGATCCCCTGGAGAAGAAAATGACAACCCACTCCAGTATTCTGGCCTGGGAAATCCCATAGACAGAGGACCCTGATGGACTACAGCCCATGAGGTCCCAAGAGTTGGACATGACTTAGTGACTAAACAGCAACTGATCAGAAATGAAACGCCAAATTAAGAAAACAGCATCTGCCCCAGATGCAAATGTAGAACAATGGTCTACAAGAACTCAATGCGGATGTATGTGGTTTCCAAGTTACACTTGCACACATGGATAATTACTACCAACACTATCATTTGTGAACATAACAGACATTTTGGAACTGGATACAATTCTGTCCCTGCAACTAGCCAAGACAATTCAATATTCAACCAGACAAGGCTTGAATGTATGTGGGCTTAAAGAAAACGGTAGCCAAAGCACAGGTAAAATTTTATTTATGAATATGGAGACACATGACTTTGGATCCAGCCAGCCAGTGACATAAATAAACTTGAGCAAAAGATTCAAGCTAGAGGATATATATGTATATCTATATATAAAAATTTGTGTGTCTGAGTAAGGCTTCTTGGAACAGTGCCACAAATCTGAACACCAACCATCAGAATCACTCCCGTCCTTTGAAATTTCCATTAAGAGCACAATGGGGGTAATTATACTGGGATGCTCCAAATCGCTGTTTCCATCTTGTGCACTCACATGCCCGCCAAACATGAAATGTTCGCCTTCTCCCTTCCAACATGATGGTTGTTGAACTTATTTTTAGTGTCATTTGATAAGCCTTTGTGCTCGCAGAGAGACATCCCACTGACCCAGCCACTGGTCATTGTCTATACCAGTTCACATCAAAGCAGGCGCGCTTTGTCAGGTTTCCAGTCGAATATCCATTTCGCATCTGAAGTACAGTATCGAAAGTGACTAGATCATTTGAGCTTTTTCTTCAGCTGCTGCCTCCTTCCTCCCCCACAGTCTTTCCGCTCACGCTAACATAATTTGGCATCGTCGACGTGACACGATGGTGGTTTTTCTAAAAAAAAATTATAATACAGGTATTTTCGATGTTTCGAGGGGGTTGACCCTCCTGATATTTTCATTTATAATTTGATGAGAGGAGGTCTTTTTGCTTTTTCCCAACTGAATCACAACCAAGGTAGAGTGCCCCTCAAAAATCCAAGAAATACGCATACAGTAATAGGTCATTCAATGTCAAAAGGCATAAAAAAGATGAGCAAAATCTTCACAGGCTGCTGCTTGCTGTTGCCTTTAATTATATTAATTAAACTTTGAAATTTTCATGCAAAGAGAGTTGCTGGCTTGTGACGCTGAAGAGCCCTTGGAGACTTGGAGGAAGAAAAAACCCTGAGCGGAAGCTTTGTGGTTACTGCTTCCTTTAAATTAAAAGCAAAACAAACTCCTAGATATGTTTACAGATATTAATGCTTTATGCACTACTAAGCCCTAAACATAGCAAGAGGGGTAAATCGACCCATCACAGGGACAAGTTCTCAAATCATGAGTCCATTAAACTCCACTCAAGATCTCTGGTTAGAGGCTGTCTTCCTGTGGAATAATGCACTGTTAATTTTCTTCTTTTCCCAAGTGCATAATGAAAGGAAGGTGTCTTCAAAAACGAAAGGGCAAAATCTTGCTTGCTACCAATACCTTGAGGCATCCTGTCTACACTTTGTCATGCGTGTGCACTTTTCAGTGTTAGAATGACAAGATTTTCCAGTCAGAAGCTTCCCGGAAGGCACATTGTGGTAGGGGGACTTGGAAGGCTTTCGTGATCTGACATAGCTATAAGGCAATAGACTCCATTATTTGCTGAGCCTGGTGGGAGATTTCGCACCCTGCCTTTGGCTAACAATATTGCCATGTAAACACACAAGTGCCATGTTTCCATGTAAAACACTCCTTTCTCCATTCAGGATCCACCACAGCCAATTGTTTTTTTCTCTATTTTGACATCATCTTCACACCTTTGTTTTCACTTTTTCTTCTTCTACACATTCAAGCAGACTTTCTTGTATAAACCACAGCATGTCCATTAATGTTCCTCTTTATTTTCAATGTCCTGAATCATGAGTTACCATTGAGTTTCATCAACTCCCATGTAGATGGCAGAACAAGTGTTTGAAAATGTTTGATGCAAGCAAAGCAGAAGGCAGAGAAAACATTTCCTGACTGAGAGGAATAAAGCTGCTCTTCCAAAAACTTCTGAAATGCACTTTTTTCATTTGGTTGGAAATTGGTGCTGTGAACATGTGCCATCTTCGTACCTCTTGGCCTTATTGTTTTCCTTTTACTGAGATGGAACTCGAGAGAAGTTTATGCACCGGCCCTAGGAAAGAAACAAATACTTATTGAAATGCTGAAATAATTATTTAGAAAGCCTGAGAACACCTAGTTTTTCTACTATGATAAAACAAACAATTACCCAAGGTAAGGTCAACATTAAGATGAAACATGGTCATAATTTGTTTTTTTTCCCCTGGGTCAAAGCATGATGGTTTATTCAGATCTTTACCATAGCAAGTTCACCTACACAATGGCATGATAGAATTAGAGTGGGGAAAAAAAAACAAAACAACTATGAGAAATAGAACTTTGGTATTGTTATTAAAGAATAGTATCACTATCCTAGCAATAAAAACATCAAAGCCACAAACTCATATTTTCTATAATGAAATAAAAGTATCCCTTTATGCAAGCTGGTGCTTTTAAAGCTGATATAAAATTGGTGCTTTGAAAATGTATACATGAGGAGTGTATATAAGAGATTGAGAATAAGAAGTCAGGGAGAAAGGGAGAGATGCCATTTCTTTGTGATTCCATTTTATAATAGGCTTTCCCAAGAGACTTATTAGCATTCTTGTCCACTACTCTCAACCATTTCTCACAACTGCACACTACCATTACATGGTCTCTACACGTAGTGACTCTATTTGCACTCCACATTTCCAAAGAGAGTCTGCCATTCCAGTTCCTTAGCACTTCAATAAAGCTTATAGAGAAACATTGTTTCATATGTAACTATAAATAATCCAAGAATTAGTTGAAAATTAATTTCCAGTTAGTAATAAAAGATCCCCTTCTTCCCCTCCTTGGTGTGACAGTGCTGATGTCTTATACTGTCTAAATCATATCCAAATTCCTTAGTCCAAAGCTACCACACTGCTTTCTACTTTAGGGTTCAGATCATCATCTTATGGAGATTGTCCTATTTCTCTCAATATCTGCTCTCTAACTTCATATTTTAGACTGTCTTTTCATTTCCCTCTAAATGTGAAAATACATTTATTTCAGGTGTACAACCTTTGTATGTGGTATATTAAAAAGGAAACAAGATTTTGGTCTGTTTTCCTCTCAAAAATCACTGCACAACAAGTTGGCAATTTCAGAAATCAATGAAGAAATATTAAAGCAAGGTAGTTTACATTTGCTCTTGCCTATGGTTTTTCCAGTGGTCATGTATGGATGTGAGAGTTGGACTGTGAAGAATGCTGAGTGCCGAAGAACTGATGCTTTTGAACTGTGGAGAAGGCTCTTGAGAGTCCCTTGGACTGCAAGGAGATCCAACCAGCCCATTCTGAAGGAGATCAGCCCTGGGATTTCTTTGGAAGGAATGATGCTAAAGCTGAAACTCCAGTACTTTAGCCACCTCGTGTGAAGAGTTGACTCATTGGAAAAGGGAGGGATTGGGGGGAGGAGGAAAAGGGGACGACAGAGGATGAGATGGCTGGATGGCATCACTGACTCGATGGACGTGAGTTTGAGTGAACTCTGGGAGTTGGTGATGGACAGGGAGGCCTGGTGTGCTGCGATTCATGGGGTCACAAAGAGTCGGACGCAACTGAGCGACTGAACTGAACTGAAGAGGCAAACAGTTATCAAATTACCTGCCTTCTAAATAATTTTGGAGGTAATGTTATTACTACGATTGTCAATTTTATTCTTTACTTTGTGCCTAATGTCTACAGATAATATCTGTGCAAAAGGAAGTGGGAGAAAATCATGGAGAAGACTACTTCAGAATGAGATCAAAATTCCTTGATAATGAAATGATCACAGGTCATGCACTTAGACTGTATTTTTGTATTATCTAGAACCTTCAAACAAGATTTTCAGAATGAATATTAAGGGAAAAGATGCTTTTCTCCAGATTAGCTACATTTGGCATCAAGTGCCAAGAAAAACATTTTTAAATGTTATTTTCATGATATATCCCTTTTGAAAAAAAATTTTTCATGGGGGTAGAAAGGAAAATGACATAACTAATAAATATTTGGGCAAAGCAATAAATCAGTACTTCTGAGCCATGACAGTATAAATAGTATAAATACATACAATGAAAAATAGATTTTACCTGCACATTAAAACAATGATATATATTAAAAATATTATTTTCTGGCAGTTTTCCAAAATCAAACAAAAGGAAATATATGAGGAATGGCATTCAGAGAGCAAAGATACAAATTAATGACATCTTTTCTTGTGTATTTATTGGACGAAAAATGTAAAAGTTTTCTCTCTTCTATATCATTTTGAAAAAGAAGTTATCATGAATTTCTACTTTTATTTGCATTTCATCACTAGTTAACTAGATTTAGGTATAAAGTTCTTTCTCTGACCATTTCTATTCTACAAATCAGATTAACCTTAGTGATGCTGATTCATTTATTTTAAGCAATTGGAGGGTTTAAACAGAGAAATTCACAGTACACTTGAATTTTCAAAATCACGTTATCATTTAAACTATTCCAGACTAAATTATTTTCTATTTCATTTGGTGTGGTTTAAAGACCTAAAAACTAAAATGAAGAAAGCCCTATTGATTTTCACCCTGAGGTCCTTACTCCAACCTTGGGATTAAGTACTGATCATAAGTCCATTGATTTAAGTACCTCAAAACCCTGGTGAATACCATATATACCCTGGATTTTAGCACACACATTGATAAAAACAACAAAATACCTCCTCTTCTTCTAATCATGGACTCAGTGTTTTTCACTTTTATCAACATCTGATCATGTTTTAATTTATAGGAATTCAGAAGTTGGTAACTTAGAGGAGTTTTGTTCAGAAGTTACTTCCTCTGTTTAAGCCTTCCTCAGCTCACCCAGTCATGTGCTCTTTCCCCAAAACTGCATCTCTATAATGGCCAAACCACATTGCACCATAATTGCTTGCTCCAAGACCAAAAGAAAAGATAGTGCTCATATCTGAGTGCTCCAAAGCTTGAATATGTATCCCAGATCTGTTATTTATTAACTGTGGGATCATGAGCTACTTATGGTTTCTTCATCAATAAAATGGGGGTTAAAAATTGAATATTTATAAAGACTATTAAATCTGTTAATATATATCTATAAAGCACCTAGAATAGTACCTGGCATATAGTAAACTCTCATTTTAAAAAGTTACTATCCATCTCCTGTCTATGATGTTATTGCACAATGTCTAACACAGAACAGACATGTAATAAATACTTGCTTAGAAACAACTGGACAGATGGATGGTATATTAAAAAAAAGAATACCTCTACTTGGGGATGAGAAGACCTTGAAAATGGGAAGACAGAAAAAGTACAAATTTGAGAGAGAAAAAAAATGGATTACAAAGGAGAAAAATACAACAGTGAAAAGGAGAGAAGATAAAATGGAAAAACACAGAATAGAGTAGTTCTAAAAAGAAAAGACAGATTAAGAATAATCAAGAAATAAAGAAACTATTGGCCAAAGGAAATTTTTATTTAGTATTCCATCAGTTATCTTACTCCTAGGGGATTATTTCATGCTAGCTACTACCATTCACTTACCAGAATACTCTAAAATCAAGGCAACATACCCTGGTTGCAAGTGGCTGTAATTAAGAGTCTGTGGGCCTTCAAATACTACTCAATACTAAGCTTACAAAACCTGTCAATATCATGCTAGTTACATTTAAGGTCAAGAATGTTTGGGCTGCCATTGATATCATGGCAAAGCAAGCACTCTGGGCCAGAACACTGCAGAGCAATTTTTGTTCACAGGAAATGGGATATGGCAGGGCTTACAGGTCTGCTATATTCTCATGCTTACAATGCCTATACAATAAAGGTTTGTTACCAAGGTAACAAGGAAAGTAATATAAAATAGCTTGAGCAAATGACTCATCACTGAATGGTTCAGAATGGAAAATATTAGTAGTAAAGAGCGATTCTTTTCCTGAGACTATTTCACTTAGTGTGCATGTGCGTGTTCAGTCTCTCAGTCGTGTGCGACTGTTTGCGACTCTATAGACTGTAGCCTGGCAGGCTCCTCTATTTGTGGAATTTTTCAGGCAAGAATACTGGAGTGGGTTGCCATTTCCACCTCCAGGGATCTTCCTGACCCAAGGATTGAACATGCATCTCCTGCATTGCGGGCAGATTCTTTACTGCTAAGCCACCAGGGAAGCCCCCCTATTTCACTGTAATTATAAACAATCAAGCTCTGAAATTTTTTTTAAAAGTTAGTTGAACTAACCTAAATACACAGAAATATACATAGATACATAATTTTAATACTTTATTCTCTAAATAGAGGTTAATACTAGTACCAGGTAAAGGAATATAGACTCTCTTAAATAAACCACTAAAGTTGTAATATGCTAAAATAAATGAATGTAAGGTTTCTGCTAGCGAAAGTTAAAATAGATATGGCTTCCTAAGGTGGCTCAGTGGTAAAGAATCTGCCTGCCAATGCAAGAGACACAAGAGATGTGAGTTTAATCCCCGGGTCAGGAAGATCCTCTGGAGTAGGAAATGGTAACCCACTCCAGTATTCTTGCCTGGAAAATTTCACGGACAGAGGAGCTACAATCCATGGGGCTGCAGAGTCGGACACAACTGAGCATGCATGCAATATTATATTTACGCTATATTTTACAAAATAATAAAAGAAGCTTGAATTCAGGTGACACAGTGTTTAGAGAATAATATATAATAACATGTATCATTGTATTATGCGTGCATGCTAAGTTGCTTCAGCTGTGCCTGACTTTGAGACCCTATGGACCCCACCAGGCTCCTCTCCAGACAAGAATACTGGAGTGGGTTGCCATGCCCTGTCCTTCTCCAGGGGATTGTCCTGACCCAGGGATTGAACCTGGGTCTCTTGCATTGCAGGCAGAAAAGAAAAAAAAACATTAATTTTCCCTATATTTCCAAATTTTTATTGAATATTTAAAAAATCATTTTCCTGACTTAAAATCATGCTCTAATAATGCATCTAAATAATGGGTGAAATCAAAGTATACTGTTGTTGTGATGATTTAGGTAACACCATATTATTTATTCAATTAGTCAATCACTACAACCAATCTGAATTTTGTACCATGCTTTGTAAATCACTAGTTCATAAGTTTCAATAGTAACAACATATAGTCAATATGAAACTAAATTAAAATAGTACCCTTAGGACTACAATTTGTTTAAAAATGAACCATGAATATATTCTATTCTTTTGCCTTGGGAGTATAGAATTCTTTGGATGCAATGAAATAATTGTTAAATTTATTCNCTAATAAAAATTATGGCTTAAAATGAATAAAACTGCCTCACTTTGAATGTAAAACTGTTTTATGCAACTTCATATTGAGCACATTACCTAATTAGTGAGCTTCTGTGGCAAGAGAACTCACGCATTGCTAGTGAAAGCATAAATTGGCAAAAATTATATAGTAAGCCACATGTGTAATAAGTCTTTAAAAGCTTATATTCCTTGACTCAGTAATTTCATGTTGGGAATTCAGCCCAGTAAAGTATCTAGACAAAGATTTCAAAATGTTTACCATTGCATTTTTATAATATGAAAAATATAAGTTAATTTATATTTATTTCTATCAGAGGAAAATTAAATTATGATTCATCTATCATATATGTAGCCATTAAAATAGAAAATTTTTAAAATATTTTAAAATGTAGGGTAATAATAAATGAAAAAATTCCAATATATATATATATATATATTTATTATTGTGCTTCCCTTGTAGCTCAGTTGGTAAAGAATCTGCCTGAAGTGCAGGAGACCCGGGTTTGATTCCTAGTTTGGGAAGATCCCTGGAGAAGAAAATGGCAACCCACTCCAGTATCCTTGTCTGGAAAATCTCATGGACCGAGGAGTTTGGTGGGCTGTAGTCCATGAGGTTTCAAAGAGTCAGGCATGACTGAGTGACTAAAACTTACTTACTTACTATATTTATTATTATGCAATGTGTATGTCTGGTGGGCTTCCCTAGTGGTTCAGATGGTAAAGAATCCACCTGCAGCGCAGGAGACCCAGGTTAGGAAGATCCCCTGGAGAAGGGAACAGCTACCAACTCCAATATTCTTGCCTGGAGAATTACATGGACAGAAGAGTCTGGAGGGCTCACGTAGTCCTTTGGCCACAAAGAGTCAGACACAACTGAGCAACTAACAATGTATATCTAAAGAGTAAAAGACAAGACTAACAGACCGAACCAAACATACTATGAGGAGTGGCATTGTATGATTTCTTACATTCTGTTTTATATCTTTTCTGTAAATTTATACATTTGATAGTTTAAAAAATAGTTTTCAAAGAGTAAATTCAATCAGCAAAAATGTGATCCTTTCTAACAATCTATATCTAAAAATCAGCCCAGGAACCCACTGTCTGCTCTCAGGAATCACCATCATCTACCATCTATGCCAAAGTCCTTCAGCATTCATGTTCCCATAGGTCACCTCATTTACTTGCCTCAGGGTTGTCTTTTACAGTCAATATCCTGATGACCTCATGTGAGTGCAGTTCTACTCAAGAGGGTATGAGTATGGCAGAAGACGACTATTAAAAAATTTTATAGTCCACTGTCAGTATTTTCATTTTTATGGTAGACAATACTAAGAGTTTCCATAAAAGGCCTGTTCAAGCATTTGTCCAGGTCACAATCAGCAATCTAACTTCTTTAAATGTTTGTATGTGTGTGTGTGTTCACACTCATGAGTGTGTACATGTGCACACATAGCCTACCTCAAACCCTATGCATACGGGAGTTGATTGCCTTTAAATGGAAATATAAGATAAAACTTTCATACAACACCAAACTTTCCAATAACACGCATAGTATCTAGGGCATATGTAGGCACGTGTGATCTGTCACGCAGTTGCGTCCAACTCTTTTGTGACCCCGGGGACTGTAGCTTGCCAGGCTCCTCTGTCTATGGGATTCCCCAGGCAAGAACACTGGAGTGGGTTGCCATCTCCTCCTCCAGGGGATGTTCCTGACCCAGGGATCAAATCTATATCTCCTGTGTCTCCTGCATTGGCAGGCAGATTCTTTATCACTGAGGCACAAAGAAGCAGGGTGTGTGTGTGTGTGTGTGTGTGCGCGCGTGTGTGTGTGTATCTCCACTCAATCAACAACATAGAATATGTATACTTCAGTCACTCATCAATAATAATTTTGGAATTCTTCCTCCCCAGATCTGTGGGCAAAACTATCTTTGAAAGTGAGGTTCACAGTGAACTGCTAGCCACTGATTTCTCTAGGTCAGTCTGTTTTCTCAGACTGTGGTCTATGATGTCCTGTGGGTTCTAAAAGAGCCACTACAGGTGGGATAGTGCACAAGAATGGAGGAAACAGACACGAGCTCTCCTAATCCAAATCAAGAAGCTGTACTCTTATCTATGCTTTAAAATTGCAATTCATATAAGATTTTGTTTTTGCTTAAACTAAAATTGTAGTGTGATAACTATTATTCAAGCTATTCATACCTATGTAAAACCAGATCACCAGTAAACTATCAATATACCTGGACTTATGTCTTTACTTCTCTTTAGAAATATAATGCCTTCCTAAATAAATTTATGACAACATTAAAGCATTATACTTTCAACATTTGGTCATATCAAGACCCCATATGAACTTTGATCATATATAGAGAATTTCACATTTTGGAAAATTGCTATTGAGGATGATGATATTAAGGGATCAATTTTTGGAGTTCAGAGCTAGGTAGGAAAAAAACTTGTCATTTCTGGTAAGCTCATGCATTTCCCTTGTATTATGTAATGCCAACTGTATAACTCAGCCTTTCTCTTTGTGCCTTGACTTCCAAAAGCTCAGACTTACATCATGTTCTAAGGCATTGCTATTCTGAGTGTACATTTTCTGGTATAGCTAAAACTTTGGCCCATGATTATTTCTCTATTTTTATCCTTAAGTTTTATTATACATTTTCCTCAATATTTCTTTACAAGTGGGTTAGGTGTAAGTAATTGTAAACTAATATATTTCTCTCCTAATTCTCAACTTTCTTAATTTTGAAGACTCCACACGCCTCTAAACCTTTAAAACCCTCCAACAAACATATTATACCTCAACCTCTATCTTACACAAAAGATCAAATCTTGTCTAATTCCCTTCTTTGTTGCCTTTTCTTATTCTAGTATGACTTATTGAAGTACCATGGAGATAGCTGATGTCAATTTAATCTTAACTAATATGAATTTGAAGACTAAACATGCAACATGTTGAAACTATACTATTCCATAAAATCCCAAAAGTTCTACAAAAATAAATCTCCTAGGTCTAAAGACTAAATGCTTAACTTCCTTTTCTTTGATTGCTAGAAAAAATAAGCGCAATATGATGCTTTATAAACTTTAAACATACTTCTATGCCAATTCATCCCTTAGAGCTCAGGTCTGTGCAGAGGCTTTACTCTGTTACTCAATTTCCCTCAGTATAAGAAGGAACAGAATGTACCATGGATATATTACAAAGAGGCATAACACTTAACTCCACTTAGGTGATTTTCAGGAAACACCAAGTATCTATTAGAGTAAGAAGTTCATTGACATTTCATCATTGGCAATATGACCCCTTCTCTTGGGTCACATAATAAGTAGGAGTAGAAAGTTGAGACCCAAAATAAAAATGTCCAGTGCTGTTACTGTTCTTCAGCTAATGAAAGTGAAAGTGAAGTCGCTCAGTCGTGTCGACTCTTTGCGACCCGTGGACTGTAGCCCACCAATCTCCTCTGTCCACGGGATTCTCTAGGCAAGAATACTGGAGTGGATTGCCATTTCCTTCTCCAGGGATTCTTTCTGACCCAGGGATCGAACCCAGGTCTCCCACATTGCAGGCAGACGCTTTAACCTCTGCACCACCAGGGAAGCCCAAGGGGATTAAAACTATACAACAGTAGGAGCCAATATATTTACTCTTGGTTGGCACTCCACTCCAGTACTCTTGCTTGGAAAATCCCATGGTCAGAGGAGCCTGGTAGGCTGCAATCCATGGGGTCGCTAAGAGTCGGGCACAACTGAGCGACTTCACTTTCTCTCTTCATTTTCATGCACTGGAGAAGGAAATGGCTACCCACTCCAGTATTCTTGGCCTGGAGAATCCCAGGGACGGGGAGCCTGATGGGCTGCCGTCTATGGGGTCGCACAGAGTCGGACACGACTGAAGCGACTTAGCAGCAGCAGCAGCAAGTACATAGACCCCAACTCTGTTGCAATATTTGAAAACTGATTTTGCCAATCCATTGTTACTGTGACCAGAGTAGCACTAACCAGAGCAAGTGCTACATTTCCCATCTCTTGAACATTAACATTCTGCTGGCATTAACACCTGCAAGTTCCTTTACTAGCTATCTGCACAGGATATATTGCACTGTTATAACCGTTATAGTATTATGCTCACCTCATAAATATCCATTGACAAGCTGAAGCATACAACTGCACTTTAGTTTAGACTTTTCAAAAACAGATAGCTGATTTATTTATATCTGTACTTCAAAAAAGACTTTACTAAACCTTCATGCTTTGTGCAACAGTGAACAGTGACTCAAATTTAAAATTGTGTACAAAGCAGAGATACACAAGGAAACAGACCCAAGACAACTGAAGAGGTCTAGGAAATCACAAATGTCAGGAAAGAATGTTGACTTGAGAACACAATAGGCTCTTTGAGTGAAAATTTCCTGTAGCAACAGGAGGTACAGAGTGAGGAAAGGGCACCTAGTATTCTCTCCCTCTCTGTTGAAATGTCAGAACTTCCTGCAAGGTTTATTTCAATTGTTTAGTAAAAGGGCAAGTTAGTGAAGCTTACATATCTAATACTAATAGTTATAATAAGACTACATTCAACTATCAGGTATATATATATATACACACACACATACACACTATATATGTATATAAAAATATATACATATATATGCTATAGACACACATAATGAGAAAAATATATATACACATAGTTAAGTGTTAATTGCTCAGTTGTATCTGAGTCTTTGCAACCCTATGAAGTGTAGCCTGTCGGGCTCCTCTGTCCAAGGGATTCATTCTCCAGGCAAGAATATTGGAGTGGGTTACCATTTCCTTCTCCAATATATACACAAATGTATATGTATAAAATGTATACATAATTATATACATAAATATATTATCTATATATTGTGATATATATTATATATATAAGAATCTGTGTTATCCTCTTTAAAATCTGTATTATCCTGCTTTTAAAAAAACTGAAATATACTGAGCCAAAATATAAGTTCCATATACTTTTGTTCTAACAGAAGCCCAACCTATACCATATGTCCCATTTACAGTGGAGACAACACACCATATAGAGATTCAGTTAATGTCATAAAGGGAAGTATTGAGTTTGCCTGATGAATTCACCTTTCAGTTTTTTTCTCTTCATTCTGTTATGGCACCTGCAAACTTTCAGTGACTCTACATATACTGGTAACATTTATTTTGTAAATATCTATGTATCTTTATTTTTCTGAGATTCAGGCATATAGCTGGCAGTTAATGAAACAACTAATTCGTACCTCATAACAGTAAGACATGAAGCTAAAGTAGCCTTCACTAAATGCAAGGCAGAACCCTACCAAAAGCTGGGGACATAGCGGGAAACCTGAGCGAGACCCCTACATAGTACATAACATTTTCCTTGAGGGCAAAGCAATCAAGTGAAATCTAGGGAGAAAAACAGGAGGGGAGTGAAATAATTACGTTTTCAAAGACACACAGGGCCTTCCCTAAGAAAAAGGAAGCAGCCCTTGAAGGTTTGGGGAATGGGAAGAGGAAGGAGAAAAACAGCCCTGAGGGACTCAGGACATTCTTGATCCACATGGCAATAACCTGTTGAAACCTGGAAGAGGAGAACTGAGAAAGATCCCACCAGGATTCATGGGGCCTTCTGATAGTGCAAGGAATATGGCCAATCAAAGGATGTAGGGCAAGGAATCAAGATGGAAATGAGTCTTTCAGTACAGAAAGTGATAATTGGTAGGGATAGGGGAGGTGTGGTCCTGCATGCTGGAGAGCAAAGAGAACTCGCCAACAACTAGGAAGCTCACAGGTGGGTGGTATAGGAGAGAGACAGAGAGAGATATGAGATGGGGGTGGGGTGGGGTGGAAGGAGAGCTCTACTAAAGGAAAATCCTTGATCCTGCCCTCAAATGTCTGGAGGCCAGCAGTACACTAAAATCTAAGATGGCAACAAACTGAGACCAGCTCAACCTTAAACCAGCAGCATGAGAGAGGAACTGTATACATGTTTCCAGAGGTAAATATCATCTAGGTTAGTTTTTATTTTTAATGACAGTGTCCAGCATAACATCACAAATTATGGTATTCACAAGGAAGTAGGACAATATGACCTGAAAGCAACAGAAAATACAGTTAATACAGGCAAATCTATACTTAAGAGACAAGGACTTTAAAATATGTATGATAAAATATTATTAATAAAATTTCTAATGAGAAAGATGGATAGCATGCATAAAAATATGGTGTAATTCAGCAGGAATATGCAAATTCTCCATAAGAGCAAAATGGAAAAACTAGAAATAACAAAGTAGTAGCAGGTATAAAGAATGTTTTTGATTCATGTAAAAGTAGGCTAAAATAACAAAAGAAAAATGCATTGAACTTGAAGGTAAGAGAATATAAATTGTTCAAATTGAAAAAAAAGAGAAAAAATAACTAAAGAGAATCTGAGACCATTGGGACAATATCTAATGGTCTGTCATATGAGTATTTGGTGTCTCAGAAGAAAGAAGAAGGAATGGGGCAGAAAAATTTGAAACAAAAATAATGGCTAAGAATTTCCTAGATTTGATGAAAGGCATAAACCTACATATCAAAGAAACTCAGTGATCTTCAAGCAGGATAAATACATAGGAAACCTTACCAGAGAATATATAATTAAACTTATGAAAATCAAAGGATATCATAAGAGTATACCTCTCTGCCCTCAGCATTCCAGCCAAAGATAGTTTATATAGAGAAAACATTTGTAAGCACAACAACTAACATTTAGCAGAAACAATGGAAAATATAAGACAGCAGAATTCTCTCAAATGCTAAATGGGGAGGAAAAAAAGTCAACCTCAGGAAGGTAAGCAAAATAAAGACATTTTAAGACAAGCAAAACCTGACATAATTTATCTACAATAGACTGCAACAACCACAAGTGTTAAATGAATTTCTTGAAACTGAAAGAAAAGACACTAGATGGAAGCCTGGATGTGCAGGAAGAAACAAAGAGAAACAGGAGTAAATATGTGCATAAATGTGAAATATAAATATATAAAAAAATAAAAATTTTATGATACTATTGATTACTTACAGAGAAAATAATAAGAACATATTATTGAATTCATAACATCTGTAGAAGTACAATATATGATAATAAGAACACATAGAAATATAAGTTAATAAATGAAAGTTAGGCCATAGTAATGTTTATATATTACTTTACTTTTGTATACAATTATTAGATTATAGATTAAGAAAAGTTATCTCTAGAGCAACCACTGAAA
>SJYQ01002853.1:222524-320952 GCA_006410935.1 Redunca redunca
TAAATAGACAACAAAAAATGTTTTATTTCATTCACTAGTCTTAATTTTGTTAATGCTACTTTATTATTAATTTGTAGTTAATATATATTATAGCACAGGGCAGATAAGTATTTAAATATTGGTAAGGCCAAGGTTTTTAATATAAAAGAAAAGAGGTACAAGTATGAATTTAAAAATATTTAGTAAGAGCCTTAATTCCAAATTAGAATTGAAAATATACCATAAACTCATGATTTTCTCAAAACTATTGATTTTCTAGTTCTACCTGCTGAAAATGCTTAGAAGCAATGAATACCCAAAACAACTAGCACCCCCCACATACAAATGTGCTTTATCTAAATAATATATTTACTAAAAACATCTAAATCATCTTGGAATTGAATGACTTATTCCAGTTTTGAAACAAAAATATAAAAGATGAGTATGGGACATATTTTGACAAAACTAAAGAAAATTTATCAAACACTAATGTAGGCCATGTCAAAAAGATATAATAATCAACATGAATTAGGTTTTTTCAACATGGTTTCTCTGATCAAACTTCTTGTCACAGATAGGAGAACAATTGATATGGTACATCACCAAGTGCATAGCACCGCTTATTAATAATCCATGCCATAAAAAGGTGAATTTGAATCAGAATAAATGGTTACAGAGTACCAGTATATATAAGCGTGTGTGTTGCAGACCAGTGCTGGAGGAGCTGTACTTTATAGAAATGTTCAGATGGCACAGAGATTCTAAGGAAGTCAATGAAACTATGACTACCTGGGGAAGAATAATTCTGGTAGAGAAATCAACAAGTGGAAAGTGTAACTGGCATTTACACAGAAAAGTAATACAGACAGCGTGGCAAGAGCAGACTGAGCAATGAAGGGAGCAAGATGAGGTCAGAGAGGAAAGCAAAGACCCTATGATGTAAAGTCCTATAGCAGTAACAGTTATAAATTCTCTTTTTCAAAAGCCAAGTTACTAATTACACAAAGTTAACACCCAAAGTCTCTGACTGTGTGGATCACAACAAACTGTGGAAAAATCCTAAAACGATGGGACTATCAGACCACCTGACCTGCCTCCTGAGAAATCTGTATGCAGGTCAAGAAGCAACAGTTAGCACTGGACATGGAACAACAACATGTCCCAATTTGGACATGGTTCCAAACTGGGAAAGGAGTATGTCAAGCCTGTATATTGTCACCCTGCTTATTTAACTGATATGCAGAGTACATCATGAGAAACGCTGGGCTGGATGAAGAACAAGCTGGAATCAAGAGTGCCAATAGAAATATCAGTAACCTCAGGTATGCAGATGACACCATACTTATGGCAGAAAGCAAAGAAAAATTAAAGAGCTTTTTGATGAACGTGAAAGAGAAGAGTGAAAAAGTTGGCTTAAAACTCAACATTCAGAAAACTAAGATCATGGCATCTGGTCCCATCACTTCATGGCAAATAGATAGGGAAACAATGGAAACAGTGACAGACTTTATTTTCTTGGGCTCCAAAATCACTGAAGATGGTGATTGCAGCCATGAAATTAAAAGATGCTTGTTCCTTGGAAGAAAAGTTATGACCAACCTAGACAGCTTATTAAAAAGCAGAGACATTACTTTGCCTGCCAACAAAAGTCTGTCTAGTCAAAGCTATGGTTTTTCCAGTAGTCATGTATGGATGTGAGAGTTGGAGCATAAAGAAAGCTGAGTATCAAAGAATTGATGCTTTTGAACTGTGGTGTTGGAGGAGACTCTTGAGAGTCCCTTGGACAGCAAGAAGATCTAACCAGTCCATTCTGAAGGAGATCAGTCCTGAATATTCATTGGAAGGACTGATGCTGAAGCTGAAACTCCAATACTTTGGCCACCTCATGCGAAGAACTGACTCATTTGAAAAGACCCTGATGCTGGGAAAGATTGTTAAGTGGGAGGAGAAGGGGACGACAGAGGATGAGATGGTTGGATGGCATCACTGACTAGGTGGACATGAGTTTGAGTATGCTCTGGGAGTTGGTGATGGACAAGGAAGCCTGGTGTGCTGCAGTCCATGGTGTCGCAAAGAGTTGGACAGGACTAAGCAAATGAACTGAAATGAACTGACTGAACACCTGTATTCCTCCTTATCTCTTTTACAATAGACTGAGCCAAGATGTTAAGCGATTTCCTTTTCAAAGTTCTTAAGACCAACACACACACACACACACACACACACACACACACACACTTTCTCTCTTTCCCACATACACTCAACAAACAATAGGATAAAAACCCCAAACTCCAACCACTATGTCAAATAATAGCTAATTGAAAACTCAACCCACATTTGAATTATGTATTTATATAAATGTTAAACAAATCCAAATGAAAAGTATGTTATATCACAACTCTTCAATCAGGTGGGAAATAGAATAAATTAATTCAGTCAGTGTGGAAGAATGTTGCATGAAAATATTAATTTTCACCTGAGTATTTATAGACTTAAAATTTTAACCTCTAGTTGTTAATATCACAGAGCAAAAATTTTACATGCAATTTGTGTACTTTTTCCTAGAAAATTAGGCATCAAGATAATTCATTTGTCTTATCAAACTGATTTTGGCACATTAAAAGAGAAACCCCAAATGCTTATACACCATTGTCACTGGAAAACATTTATTGGGAGATTTTGTTAATGTATACAATCCTAGTAATACAATGATTCCTTCCTACCTAAGTTTAGATTCTAAGAATTACATCCTCACTTTTGGGACAGTGTATGTTGTCCCATTTAAAAAGATTAATAACTAAAAGTGTGTTGAATTCAGCCTATCAGAAAGATCCCCTGAAGAAGGAAATGGTTTCATTAGCTGTCTCTGCTTTAAAGTATTCACAGCTCTTCGGGGCATTTGTCAGACAGCTAAATTCCCAGCTAATCTGAGACAAACTCCAATGATTTAACAGGTTCTTTCACAGAAAAACAAACGTTAAAAACAGGACTTTAAGTTTTAAAATCAATACTTAATGGATAATACCAATTAAAAATACCTTAAAAGATTTACAGTTTTTAAAGCTTCATTTTGAAGGGAAATTATAAATTACTTTCTAGATGATAAATGAAAAAAAGTTTATAGAAAAATCTTCCTAAAGCTTTAGCTGGAAAATTAGTCACTTGTATGCTGTTTCCCTTCAGTGCAGCTAATATTTAATGAACTCATTCCAGACATTCAATTTGAACACAGGACATATGTATATCTTCAATTTTTGGACAAAAAAATTATGCTTTAGATATTTTTATTACATTTGGGAAAAATAATTTTGAACAATTGCTGAAGTCATTTTTATATATAATGCTGCTGCTGCTAAGTCGCTTCAGTCATGTCCGACTCTGTGCAACCCTATAGACAGCAGTCCACCAGGCTCCCCCATCCCTGGGGTTCTCCAGGCAAGAACACTGGAGTGGATTGCCATTTCCTTCTCCAGTGCATAAAAGCGAAAGTGACAATGCTCAGTCGTGTCCAACTCTTAGCGACCCCACGGACTGCAGCTTACCACACTCCTCCGTCCATGGGATTTTCCAGGCAAGAGTATTGGAGTGGGGTGCCATTGCCTTCTCCATTTAAAAACGGTATCCAAATCGCCAAAGTCAGGATTTCATTTTGAACATTTATTACCAACTAATATTAAGACATGAAATGATATATACTTTTTTATAACACATAAGTAATGTGGATTAAAATTATCCACAATACACTTCAACATTCTAAACTCCCAGAGCAGCAGCCAAATGATTACATTTACTGCTAAATTTATACCAGGGAGAACAAAACTTCAAGTGGAACCTTAAATCGTTGATAGGAAAATTAGGCTGATAACAGTGTGAAGACTATCCTCGCTTTTATGTGCAGATGCAAGTCTGAACAGACCTTTCAGATACAGCCACCGGGATTCATATTGCAAAGATAGATGCCACTGTGACCCAGATGTCACTTCACTTATCAATGAGTATACAATGGCACTTAATGGGAATCCCTTGGTTTTCAAATTATGAAAAGAAACTAAACATGAATTTTGTCCTTTGATCAATACAGGCATTCCTTGCTTAAATAACATATCAACTAATAAGATAACTCTTAAAATAATTGAGCTAATATTAAACCATCTCAAGAGATATAATCTCCCTCAGAAGGAAAGGACAGACTTTCAAAGCTTAAACATTTATACAAAGATAAGCATATACATACACTCAAATAAGTAGACAAAGATGATTGTGATAATGTTTCAGAATACTAACAACCTATTCATGTGTAATAATTTACCTCTATATACAAAGGACATTTATACTTCAGCCATAGAACTCAAAAATGCTGAAGACATGTACACTTGAGTCAAATAATTAAGTGATTGACTTTGATTATTTAATTTCCATTTGATTGTTATACGTAATTATTCAACATAAATCCAAAAACCAGAAACTGGAGTTTAGGTCTATCTACAACTCAAATACCGGGTCTAGTGTTAGTGTAAATAGATGATTTATGGCTGGATGGATAGACGGATGGATGAATACACAGAAAGATAGACACTGATACACATATTGATAAATAGGAAGATATATAGGTAGTCAGATGTGGATATAAAAATCAATTTTCAGTTAGTTCAGAAAAATAAATTCTGTTATTCTAAGCCAAAATGATTTTCTAAACCAAAAATAATATAGTAGGCCTAATATTCTACCTGGAGAAGGAAATGGCAACCCACTCCAGTATTCTTGCCTGCAGAATCTCAAGGACAGAGGAGCCTGGTGGGCTACAGTCCAAGGGGTTGCAGAGAGTTGGACATGACTGAGTGACTAACATTCATATTCTACTAAAAAGATATAATTAGATTTCAGATGATAGCAAAGTTTGTTCAGCAGTATAACAACTCTTCTAATTTTTTAACAAAAAAATATTTGTTTAAACTCTATCTTCCTCCCCAGACTTGAAGTTTCATGAGGGCTTCCCTGCTGGCTTGGATGGTAAAGCATCTACCTGTTATGCAAAAGACCTGGGTTCGATACCCGGGTCAGGAAGACCCCCTGAAGAAGGAAATGGCAACCCACTCCAGTATTCTTACCTGGAGAATTCCATGGACAGAGGAGCCTGGCAGGCTGTAGTCCATGGGACTGCAAAGAGTTGGACACAATTGAGCAACTAACACACAAGAGTTTCATGATCGTTTTTTTACTACCATTTTGTAAATGCTTAAAACAGTGTTCACCCTACAGTCTGTGTTTAAAACATATTTGCTGAATTAATGATAACTACTGAGTATAAAATATTAAATTTGATCTATGCAGCTACTGTCTCTCTAAAACATATAATTGATATTGATATAGATATTCATGTGAATATTGAGGTAGTTCAATTTAACCACACAATGATTAGAAAGCTATAAAATAAGACAGTGGTTCACTTGCCTATATGTACAAACACAAAACTATGAAACTACATTTCAATTTTTGCTGACTTATAATTAAACAATAGTGGCATCGTTCCATGGCCAAAGTCTTCCTGGCTTTTTTTGTGATGTGGATATTCAAAGCAATCCTTAGAGGTCTCCTTTCCTATGTGTCAGCCCAGTGCTAGGCATAATAGAGAAAGAGCTGAACTGGAGAACAGAAGTATTCTAAGCTGGAAAACAAGTAGCCATCAGGGAGAAACTGAACTTGATGTCAATTTTAAATAGAGAACAGATGGTAGGAAGTGAGGTCTGCTTCAGGCTTGAAATCACCAACAGACAGAGAAGATAATCGTACATATTCCAAATCCATTATGATACTTAGATCTAAATACAACACATGTTTGACAAGCAGGAAGTGGTCATTACGAGCAACCT
The DNA here is from genome assembly GCA_006410935.1 of Redunca redunca. NCBI lineage: Eukaryota > Metazoa > Chordata > Mammalia > Artiodactyla > Bovidae > Redunca > Redunca redunca. Next base: position 228,374 of record SJYQ01002853.1, read on the forward strand.
AACCACATGTAAACATGTCATGAAGTACTGAAATATTAAACCTGTGCCCAATTAATCAATTTTGTGGGTGTTTATTTTCCTTTATGACTCTGCTATTCCCTGTCAAAGAAATCAATATTTGAAGAAACATGGGGCATATAAGTGGCATATCTTGATGTATGTCAATAAAAATTCCAGAGACCAAGTCATGCATCAGGAAAAATTATTCTATATTTTCTATTGTTAACATCATGAGATTTAAAAACAATATAGCATAATTCATGCAGACTTCCCAAAATATTGTTTCAAAACTCTCTTAAAATTAATGATATTTGCTGACAAATGTGAAACTTTAATATTTAATATATACTGTGCTGTGGTTAGTTGTCCAGTCATGTCCAACTGTCCACAACCCCATGGACTGTAGCCCACCAGGTTCCACTGTTCATGGGGATTCTCCAGTTAAGAATACTGGAGCGGGTTGCCAAGGCTTTGTCTAGGAGATCTTCCCAACTCAGGTGTCAAACCTAGATCTGCCATATTATAGGTGGATTCTTTACCATCTGAGTCACCAGGAAAGCCCAAGAATAGTGGGTAGCCTATCCCTTTTCCAGGGGATCTTCTGGGTTATGAAGATCTTTTTTTGTATAGTTTTTCTGTGTATTCTTGCCATCTTTTCTTAATATCTTCTGCTTCTGTTAGGTCCATATCATTTCTTTTCTTTATTGTCCCCATTTTTGCATGAAATGTTCCCTTGGTATCTCTAATTCTCTTGATGAGATCTCTAGTCTTTCCCATTCTATTGTTTTCCTCTATTTCTTTCATTGATCACAGGAAGGCTTTCTTACCTCACCATGCTATTCTTTGGAATTCTGCACTCAAATGGGTATATCTTTTCCTCTTTGTCTTTAGCTTCTCTTCTTTTCTCAGCTATTTGTAAGGCCTCCTCAGACAACCATTTTGCCCTTTAGGACTTCTTTTTCTTGGGGATGGTCTTGATCACTGCCTCCTGAACAATGTCATGAATTTCCATCCAGAGTTCATAGTTCTGTCCATAGGTGGTATGACTACTTACCCAGAGCCAGACATTCTGGAGGGTGAAGTCAACTGGGCCTTAGGAAATATCACTACAAAAAAAGCTAGCGGAGGTGATGGAATTCCAGTTGAACTATTTCAAATCCTAAAAGACGATGCTGTGAAAGTGTTGCATTCAATACGCCAGCAAATTTGGAGAACTCAGCAGTGGCAAAAGGACTGGAAAAGTGTTTTCAGTTTTCATTCCAATCTCAAAGAAAGGCAATGCCAAAGAATGTGCAAACTACCACACAACTGCACTCATCTCACATGCTAGCAAAGTAATGTTCAAAATTCTCCAAGCCAGGCTCTAACAGTATGTGAACTGTGAACTTCCAGATGTTCAAGCTGGATTTAGAAAAGGCAGAGGAACCAGAGATCAAATTGCCAACATCCATTGGATGGATCTTGCTCTCATTAAAAAAGCAGGGGAGTTCCAGAAAAACACCTACTTCTGCTTTACTCACTACACCAAAGCCTTTAACTGTGTAGATCACAACAAACTGGAAAATTCTTAAAGAGACAGGAATACCAGACCACCTGACCTGCCTCCTGAGAAATCTGTATGCAGGTCAGGAAGCAACAATTAGAACTGGACATGGAACAACAGACTGGTTCCAAATCAAGAAAGGAGTATGCCAAGGCTGTACATTGTCACCGTGCTTATTTAATTTATATGCAGAAAATATCATGTGAAATGCCGGCTGAATGAAGCACAAGCTGGAATCAAGACTGCGGGGAGAAATATCAATAATCTCAGATACACAGATGACACCACCCTTATGGCAGAAAGTGAAGAACTAAAGAGCCTCTTGATGAAAGTGAAAGAAGAGAGTGAAAAAGCTGGCTTAAAACTCAACATTCATAAAACTTAAGATCATGGCATCTGGTCCCATCACTTCGTGGCAAATAGACTGGGAAACAATGGAAACAGTGACAGACTTTATTTTCTTGGGCTCCAAAATCACTGCAGATGGTCAGTGCAGCCATGAAATTAAAAGACGCTTGCTCCTTGGAAGAAAAGCTATGACCAACCTAGACATCATATTAAAAAGCAAAGACATTACTTTGCCGACAAAGGTCCCTCTAGTCAAAGGTATGGTTTTTCTAATAGCATGTATGGATGTAAGAGTTGGACTATAAAGAAAGCTGAGCGCAGAAGAATTGATGCTTTTGAACTGTGGTGTCGGAGAAGACTCTTGAGTACCTTGGACTGCAAGAAGATCCAACCAGTCCATTCTAAAGGAAATCAGTCCTGAATATTCATTAGAAGGACTGATGCTGAAGCTGAAACTCCAGCCTGATGAAACTGTGGCCACCTGATGAGAAGAACTGACTCATCTGAAAAGACCCTAATGCTGGGAAAGATTGAAGGCAGGAGAAGGGGTCAATAGAGGATGAGATGGTGGGATGGCATCAGCAATTCAATGGACATGAGTTTGAGCAAGCTCTGAGAGTTGGTGATGGACAGGAAAGCCTGGTGTGCTGCACCCCATGGGGTCGCAAAGGGTCAGACATGATTGAGTGACCAAACTGAACTGACTGAGACAATCTTCCCAACCCAGGAATTGAACCAGGGTCTCCTGCATTGCAAGCAGATTCTTTACCAGTTGAGCTATACTAACTCTATCAAAAAGTAAAGATTTGAGCTTAAAAAGAATGAAAACTGGCTTAAAAGGAATAAAATATAACGTGGTAAATCAATTTGGTGACTCCTTATTTAAAATGAAAGAGTGTTTAATCTACAATGCATTATTGGAGTTGTTCTCTCTTTGATAAGACATTATTAGAAAAGTATCAATTCTGTGCTAGGTCTGGTACTTAGAACATTTTTCTGAGTCAGGAACATGAACAGAAAAGGCCAGAAACTGCCTTTTGCAATTGCAAAAAAAAAAAAAAAAATAGTGTTCATAAAGCTTGCTTTCTTTGAATTCAGTCTTTCATCACACTTTTAAAATATGACAATGAAAATTCAATTCCAAAAATTTGCCACTGGAAAATGTCTCTTTGACTGAAATGAGAGGTGTAGTCATGCATCAGTACAACACCACAATGAAAGCTGTGCCGAGCTGTCATATTCTAACCTAGCATCCCATCACCACAGACAGAAAGGCTATGTGAGATGACAATGTAATGTGTGGTTTGAATGGCATCCCTGAGAAAAATCCAACTGCAGCAGCACATTTTTAGATTTAAATGTGGAAGATGGGTCATACTAAATATATATCATTGTATTTTTCCATCAAAGTCAACATCTATCTTTGGGACGCAGAGAAAACTGAATGAATAAAATATGCTTGTACTGGCAAAACCTAAACCTGGACAATTGTATCAGTATTTTTATTGAGTCTCTTCTGACAACATCAATGCACCTTGCAAAAAGAAAGCCAGATGTTCCTTCCACTCAGTACTATTAAAAGTCTGTTTTAGAGACTTAAATTATATTCACTGTTTCTCTTTTTTTTTCCAAATGATGATGGCATTGAAGCCTTTGATAATGAACAAAACATATTTTTATGTGGGTTTTTTAGTACTTCTAGATTTAAATATACAGCTTAACATATGTTTAAGACAGAGCATATGGAAATAAGAAAAAGCAAATCTGAAATCCAGGCACAAATATTACTGTATAGTCATTTCAAATCATGCAGGTTATTGAGACTCAGAAACAATAAAAATATAATCTCTTTTGCTATAATCATACTAACCTACAGGACTTAAAATTTCCATGGTTAATATCTCATTGTTCAGATTCTACAGAATTCATCCTAGATTTTAAAAGGATGAAACCAAGAGAGTTCTTCCCTTCGTGTGACTTGGGGTCATTTCTTACTGAGCAATATTAAAAATAACACCTTTACAAATCAGCCAGTGAATAAATTAATTAGCAGCAACCAGTGAGTACTTCTAGTGTAACAACTTCAATCTATTCACTTAACTGCATTTATTACAGAGGTGATACCCATAAAGAAGTCAGTAGAAAAATATACAAAGAAAAATGTACAAAGCAGAGACATCACTTTGCCTACAAAGTACTCATGTTTGGATGTGAGAGCTGGACCATAAAGAAGACTGAGCGCCAAAGAATTGACGCTTCCAAATTGTGGTGCCAGAGAAGACTCTTCAGAGTCCCTTGGACAGCAAGGAGATCAAACCAGTCAATCTGAAAGGAAATCAACCCTGAATATTCATTGGAAGGACTATTGTAGAAGCCTAAGCTCCAATACTTAGGACACGTGACCCAAAGAGTGACTCATTGGAAAAGACTCTGATGCTGGGAAAGATCGAAGGCAAAAGAAGGTGGTGGCAGCAGATGAGATGGTTAGATAGCATCAACTGACACAATGGACGTGAATTTTGAGCAAACTCTGGTAGACAGTAGAGGACAGAGGAGCCTGACATGCTACAGTCCACGAGTTTCAAAGAGCTGGACACATCTTAGCGACTGAACAACAGCAACGACATTGTATGATTTCACTTTTATGTGGTACCTAGAATAGTCAAATTAATAAAGCTAGAATAATAAATAATGGTTCTCAGGGACTAGAGGAGAGGAAACAGAGAAAGTTATTGTCTAATAGGTACACAGTTTCAGTTTGCTTTGCCAAAAAGTTCCAGAGATGAAGTGATAATGGCTGCACAACAATCTCGACGCATTTCACGCCACTGAATTGTACACTTAAAAATGGTTAAAACTGTAAATCTTATGTGATACATATTTTACCACAATAAAGAATTATTATTTACAGAATTTAAAAGTCAACTGAGATTATTACCATAATTTACAGATTAAATTGTATAATTTAATGCATGATAGATGAACTCAAGACCTAAAAAAGCAGAAGTTCTCATATACCAGTAATGATTAAGTTAGGAATATTTTGGAAGATATGTTATATTTAAAGAAAAATATTTCATTTATTCTAAAAGATATAACAGACTTTTATACATTACTCAGATTCCTCAGAGCTGATTGGGTAAAGAATCTGCCTGCAATGCAGGAGACCCAGGTTCAATTCCTGGGTTAGGAAGCTCCCCTGGAGAAGGAAATGGCAACCCACTCCAGTAGTATTCTTGTCTGGAGAATCCCATGGATAGAGGAGCCCTCAGGCTACAGACCATGGGGTTGTAAGAGTCGGACATGACTTAGCAACTAAACCACCACCATATATTATTACTCACATGTGGTTATCTATCTACCTATCTATTTATATACATTAATCATAATTATTTTATGTCATGATAGTCAATTTACTTTAATATAATAAAACCAGTGACAGCATGAAAAAATAATTATTGCTTAATAAGTATTTTGTAAGATACATAGCCAACAAAATGTGATATTTCACAAGTTAACTCAAAATTCTATTTTAGATATAATTTACTATCTTAATCTCAGTAAAATAGTAGCAGAGTCAAAGTCTTGACTGTATGTAGTAGTTGGGAATAAGTAATTCAGAGTGGAAAAACTATCATGATAATTGAAAATGAAAGGCAAAAATGCTGCTGGCTTTCCCCCAGCCTCTGTTCTATTCCTTCAGTCATCCAAGAATGCCCTAATAGGACTCCTCTCCCCTATTTACCTATCATCTGGTGGACACAGGTGACAACCATTGGGCTCATAGACTCAGCCACCAAAGACAAAAATGTAAAGATTCTAACTAATAATGGAAGAATGAACTTTCTGTGAGTTGTCCTTCATGTTGCTGCCACCACAATTTTCTCCAAATAAGACAGGACCCAGGGCCGAGGAGAAGAGCAAACACTATGACATTTCTCTCTTCTAGTGCTAACTTGGCAATACCACTGTGATTCTGAAGATCTTTCCAAACTGATACATGGTTAAACAGATGCAAAATTGTCAAAGAAACCAGTTACAATCACTTTTAATAAAATAATTTGAGCCATAATTCACTATATTCCTCAGGAATATAACCAATAGTTTTCTGACAACAACAGCAATGATAATTATGACCAACCATTATACAATTTAGTCCATATACATCAAGTGCTTTTCCAAGGGTTATGTAAGGACTTGACTGTGTGGATCACAATAAACTGTGGAAAATTCTGAAAGAGATGGGAATACCATCTTGAGAAATGTATATGCAGGTCAGGAAGCAACAGTTAGAACTGGACATGGAACAACAGACTGGTTCCAAATAGGAAAAGGAGTACGTCAAGGCTGTATACTGTCACCCTGCTTATTTAACTTCTATGCAGAGTACATCATGAGAAACGCTGGGCTGGAGGAAGCACAAGCTGGAATCAAGATTGTTGGGAGAAATATCAATCACCTCAGATATGCAGATGACACCACCCTTATGGCAGAAAGTGAAGAGGAACTAAAAAGCCTCTTGATGAAAGTGAAAGAAGAGAGTGAAAAAGTTGGCTTAAAGCTCAATGTTCAGAAAACTAAAATCATGGCAACCGGTCCCATCACTTCACAGCAAATAGGTGGGGAAACAGTGGAGACAGTGGCTGACTTTATTTTTCTGGGCTCCAAAATCACTGTAGATGGTGACTGCAGCCATGAAATTAAAACACACTTGCTCCTTGGAAGGAAAGTTATGACCAACCTAGACAGCATATTAAAAAGCAGAGACATTACTTTGCCAACAAAGGTCCGACTAGTCAAGGCTATGGTTTTTCCAGTGGTCATGTATGGATGTATGAGTTGGACTATAAAGAAAGCCAAGCACAGAAGAATTGATGCTTTTGAACTTTGGTGTTGGAGAAGACTCTTGAGAGTCCCTTGGACTGCAAGGAGATCCAACCAGTCCATCCTAAAGGAGATTAGTCCTGGGTGTTCATTGGAGGGACTGATGTTGAAGCTGAAACTCCAATACTTTGGCCACCTGACGTGGAGCGCTGACTCATCTGAAAAGACCCTGATGCTGGGAAAGATTAAGGGCAGAAGGAGGAGGGGACGACAGAGGATGAGATGGTTGGATGGCATCACTGACACAATGGACATGGGTTTGGGTGGACTCCAGGAGTTGGTGATGGACAGGGAGGCCTGGCGTGCTGCGGTTCATAGGGTCACAAAGAGTCGGACATGACTGAGTGACTGAACTGAACTGAACTGGGGTTGTTTACCCATCACTTCTTTGTGGTGGGTATTCATATCTTGAATTTACAGATGAGGAAACTGATGTTTGGAGAAAGCAAACCCTTTACTCAAACAAGGTCATTACAAGTAAGCAACAGCTCCAGGATATGGACCCAGGAGCGTCAACCTCCAACATCCATAATCATCATGGGTGTTGATTATGAATGAATAAAATTCTTTATTTTGTATATATGTATCCTGCTGCTGCTGCTTTTAAGTCACTTCAGTCGTGTCCGACTCTATGAGAGCCCATAGATGGCAGCCCATTTTCTTCTCCAATGCATGGAATTGAAAAGTGAAAATAAGTTTCTCAGTTGTGTCCAACTTTTCAAGACCCCATGGACTGCAACCTACCAGGCTCCTCTGTCCATGGGATTTTCCAGGCGAGACTACTGGAGTGGGTTCCCATTGCTTTCTCTGGTGTATATATATATATAGATATTTTAAAATTACATTCAGTTTAGTTCAGTTCAGTTCAATTCAGTCGCTCAGTCATGTCCGACTCTTTGCGACCCCACGAATTGCAGCACGCCAGGCCTCCCTGTCCATCACCAACTCCCGGAGTTCACTCAGACTCACGTCCATCGAGTCCGTGATGCCATCCAGCCATCTCATCCTGGGTCGTCCCCTCCTCCTCCTGCCCCCAATCTTTCCCAGCATCAGAGTCTTTTCCAATGAGTCAACTCTTCCCATGAGGTGGCCAAAGTACTGGAGCTTCAGCTTTAACATCATTCCTTCCAAAGAAATCCCAGGGTTGATCTCCTTCAGAATGGACTGGTTGGATCTCCTTGCAGTCCAAGGGACTCTCAAGAGTTTTCTCCAACACCATAGTTTGAACGCATCAATTCTTCAGCGCTCAGCCTTCTTCACAGTCCAACTCTCACATCCATACATGACTACTGGAAAAACCATAACCTTGACTAGGCGGACCTTAGTCGGCAAAGTAATGTCTCTGCTTTTGAATATACTATCTAGGTTGGTCATAGCTTTTCTTCCAAGGAGTAAGCATCTTTTAATTTCATGGCTGCAATCACCATCTGCAGTGATTTTGGAGCCCCCAAAAATAAAGTCTGACACTGTTTCTACTGTTTCCCCATCTATTTCATTACATTGAAGATGATAAAATATTGCTGAATGGGAATATAGGAAAATGCCTATCAGGTGGCACTAGTGGTAAAGATCCCGCCTGCCAAAGCAGGAGAGCTAAGAGATGCCAGTTCAATCCCTGGGTCAGGAAGATCCCCTAGAGGAGGGCATGGCAACCCACTCCAGTATTCTTGCCTGGGAAATCCCATGGCAAAAAGGGCATGGTGGGCTACAGACCAAAGGGTCCCAAAGAGTCTGACTGAAGGACTTAGCACACATGAAACTTATATCTAGTGAGAATTCAGAAATTATTAAATACATTATAAATTAAATCTGCAGAATGTTATGAAAAGAATTATAAAATTTATAAAGGGAACTTACATGAGAGAGACCTATTTACAGCCAAATAAAGTGAACTCAGATGTTTAGCATTAGCACAAAACAAACTAGTATGTCAGGATAGGTGTGAATCGACTACATTAAGTCCCCAAACTTTACATACTTTCCATTTGGGATGGAACTCTTTTCAATAAATAACATACTCACACTCTATCTTCCTAGACTCAGTTGTCTGACATGTTCTCATACCCAAGACAAAGCTTTGCAATGATGGAAATTGATAATTATACTAGGATGTAGTAAAGCAAGATCCTTAGGGCATTCTGGGGAATACAAAGTTTCTTATTACATTAAACAACTCCAGATTGCAGCATCTGAATCTTGTGTCCATTCCTTTTCTCATTCTCTTTCTTGCAAATCTTACCTCTCATTACTGTGATGTATGTATCTTTTGCACTCTAATTTTATTATATTGCTTCTAATTTGCCACAGGTATGGAAAACAGATAATGAAGCCCATAAAAGCAGGTATAAGATAAAAGTAGATTAACAGTGTAAAGAACTGGGACTCTTCAAAATCTATTTTTACTGACTGGAGAATTATTTATCCATTTACAGCTCTAGAGTATGCTCTAGGTATGAAAGTTGCTGATCTATTTTTCAATACCATATATTTTAATATATATAATTTTACAAAGATTCTACAAAATAAATTCAGTTGATTATATGTTCAGTACAGAGCCATACTTTCCCTACATATGACAGTAATATCCGTAAGTGTCAATTTCAACACATTTACCAAAATAGAGTTCAAATCAAGAAGCCTACCAAATCTAATCAACAAAACCAAACTTACTTTATGTATATTCACTGTCATAGAAGAAGTGCACATATATTCGAATTGTATGTAATTTCTCTCAACTTGAGAATTTTGCAAATGTGTTTTGTTATATTTCCTTATTTAAATGCTTGGTTTTAATCTCATTTGCATATTACAGGCTGAAAGTAAATAGCTATTTCATATATATATATATATATGTGTATGTATATATACATACATATATCACTTTTTTAAGAGAAAGAAAATTAATAGTTTATTTTATAAGGGTTGCAGTCAGGGACACCAGCTGCAAATATTTTATCCTTTTCTAAATTGCATTTGTGCCAATGGTGAATAAAATAGATGCCCTAGAATCTCTCTCTCTTCTCCCTCTCTCTTCCTCTTTCTCTCTCTCTCGCTCCCTCTCTCTTCCTCTTTCTCTTTCTCTCCCTCTCTCCACTTTCAGATAAATGCCAGTCATTTGGCCAGGGCTCACTCACAGAAGGTGCAGCATGCACAGATGGCACTAATGCATAAATGTAATCTAGCAAAAGAATGCCAATGCCAACCCAGAAAAGGTTCCAAAGAACTGCAGTGCACTTACAGGAAGTCTGTGATTGGCAAGGTTAAAGCTGCAACTGTGAGAGCTCACTATTTGTTCCCAGATCAACAATAGATACTCTTGAGCAAATGAGCATACTTAATTTGTTTTATTTGCCACCAAAGTATTAATTTAGATGGTATTTAGATAAGTGATATAGCCTTACAAATAACACTAAATGAGGATCATCTAATTCCTGCAACTGAACATATTCATAAATTCAGGTCCATCTGAGTATCTGTAGACTCTTTCCAGCCATTCTCTATTTGCTTACCTCATTTTGTTTTCTTTATAGCTCTTGCTACCTGAAATTATATTTTGCCTATTAATATACCAACATATGCCTCCCCTAGTTACTTTCATTCAGTCTTCAAAGGATTTCACAGTTCATGATTATTTTATTTTCTGTCTGTCCCCTGAACTCAACTCCACCAGAAGAAAGTTCTGTCTTGTTTACCTGTCTCAGTGCAAAGTAGTAAACTGTTGATTGAATATTAAAGAAAAAAGGGGTGAATAAAGGCACTCACATGTAACATATGCTTATATGTTAAGTAACAGTACTCTGATGTCCCTTCAAACTTACTGTAAAGTGCTGATATAATGCTACTCTGAGGATAGTTTCTCTTTTTTTTTTCTTAAAACCAAGTCATCTCACCATACTATAAATTTAGAATGCTCACAAAATATTATTTTGTAAATTAACTAAGGCCATCAATATTCATACTTGAGTAAGTATTAAATATGAGGAAAACATTAATATAATAATATTAACTGTGTTTAGTAATCCGACTGCTGCCTACTTAGAGTCCTGTTTATTTCATGAAAAATGCCACCCGATTGTCTAGCCTAGGAAAAGCAGGAAGATGCGTGAAGGAGACATTCCAGGAGAAGAACAACATCAGGGCAGAAAGGATTTCCTTGTATCGTGATTGAAATGGTTTACAATAACTCTTAATAAAGGAATGATGCATTTCCTTAGCAAAATATACTGCTTCTGAGTTCTTCATTATAAACCTATTTATTTTCTCCTCAAAAATACCCAGCTTGCAATAAAAGCAATCATTGCTCCATTAGTTATAACGCTACCATTCATACCATGAAAAACTATTAAGTATTCAAACTCATGAACAGTATGCAAAGGCAAAAACGTAGGACACTGAAAGATGAACTCCCCAGGTTTGTAGGTGCCCAATATGCTACTGGAGATCAGTGGAGAAATAACTCCAGAAAGAACGAAGAGATGGAGCCAAAGCAAAATCAACACCCAGTGTGGATGTGACTGGTCATGAAAGTAAAGTCCGATGCTGTGAAGAGCATATTGCATATGAGCCTAGTAGTGTTAGGTCCATGAACCAAGGCAAGTTGGAAGTGGTCAAACAGGAGATGGCAAGAGTGAACAGTGACATTTTAGGAATCAGTGAACTAAAACAGACTGGAATGGGTGAGTCTAACTCAGATGACCATTATATCTACTACTGTGGGCAAGAATCCCCTGGAGAAATGGAGTAGCCATCATGGTCAACAGAAGAGTCCAAAATGCAGTACTTGGATGCAATCTCAAAAAACGACAGAATGATCTCTGTTCGTTTCCAAGGCTAACCACTCAATATCACAGTAATCCAAGTCTATGCCCCGACCAGTAATGCTGAAGAAGCTGAACGGTTCTATGAAGACCTATAAGGCCTTCCAGCACTAAAACCCCCAAACGATGTCCTTTTCATTATAGTGGACTGGAACGTAAAAGTAGGAAGTTAAGAAATACCTGGAGTAATGACAAATTTGGCCTTGGAGTACAGAATGAAGCAGGGCAGAGGTTAATAGAGTTTTGTCAAGAGAACGCATTGGTCATAGCAAACACCCTCTTTCAACAACACAAGAGAAGACTCTACACATGGACATCACCAGATGGTCAACACTGAAATCAGATTGATTATATTCTTTGCAGCCAAAGATGGAGAAGCTCTATACAGTCAGCAAAAACAAGACCGGGAACTGACAGTGGCTCAGATCATGAACTCCTTATTGCCAAATTCAGATTTAAATTGAAGAAAGTCAGGAAAATCACTAGACCATTCAGGTATGACCTAAATCAAATCCCTTACTATTATACAGTGTAAGTGAGAAATAGATTTAAGGGATTAGATCTGATAGAGTGCCTGAAGAACTATGGACGGAGGTTCATGACATTGTACAGGAGACAGGGATCAAGATAATCCTCAAGAAAAAATAAATGCAAAAAGGCAAAATGGTTGCCTGAGGAGGTCTACAAATAGCTGAGAAAAGAAGATAGTGAAAGGCAAAGGAGAAAAGGAAAGATATACCCATTTGAATGCAAAGTCACAAAGAACTGCAAGGAGATATAAGAAAGCCTCCTCAGTGATCAGTGCAAAGAAATAGAGAAAAACAATATAATGGGAAAGACTAGAGTTCTCTTCAAGCAAATTAGAGATACAAAGGGAACATTTCATGCAAAGATGGGCACAATAAAGCACAGAAACAGTATGGACCTAACAGAAGCAGAAGATATTAAGAAAAGGTGGCAAGAATACACGGAAGAACTATATAGAAGAGATCTTCACAACCCAGATAATCATGATGATGCCAGACATCCTGGAATGCGAAGTCAAGCGGGCCTTAGGAAGCATCACTATAAACAAAGCTGGTGAAGGTGATGGAATTCCAGCTGAGCTCTTGTAAATCCTAGAAGCTAATGCTTTGAAAGTGCTGCACTCAATATACCAGCAAATTTGGAAAACTCAGCAGTGGCCACAGGACTGGAAAATGTCAGTTTTCATTCCAATCCCAAAGAAAGGCAATGCCAAAGAATGCTCTAACTACCGCACAACTGTACTCATCTCACACAAGAGTAAAGTAATGCTCAAAATTCTCAAGCCAGGCTTCAACAGTACATGAACCCTAAACTTCCAGATGTTCAAGTTGTATTTAGAAAAGGCAGAGGAACCATATATCAAATTGCCAAAATCCACTGGATCACTGAAAAAGCCAGAGAGTTCCAGAAAAATATCTACTTCTGCTTTATCGACTATGCTAAAGCCTTTGACTATGTGGATCACAATAAACTATGGAAACTTCTTAAAGAGATGAGAATACCAGAGCACCTGACCTGCCTCTTGAGAAATCTGTATGCAGGTCAGGAAGCAACAGTTAGAACTGGACACGGAACAACAGACTGGTTCCAAATAGGAAGAGGAATACATCAAGGCTGTATATTGTCACCTGCTTATTAAACTTACATGTAGTGACAGACTTTATTTTCCTGGGCTCCAAAATCACTGCAGACAGTGACTGCAAGTCATGAAATTAAAAGATACTTGCTCTTTGGAAGAAAAGTTATGACTAACCTAGATAGCATATTAAAAAGCAGAGACATTATTTTGCTAACAAAGGTCCATCTAGTCAAAGCTATGGTTTTTCCAGTGGTCATGTATGGATGTGAGAGTTGGACTATAAAGAAAGATGAGTATCAAAGAATTGATGCTTTTGAACTGGGGTGTTGGAGAAGACTCTTGAGAGTCCCTTGGACTGCAAGGAGATCCAACCAGTCCATCCTAAAGGAAAACAGTCCTAAATATTCACTGGAATTACTGACGCTGAAGCTGAAACTTCAATACTTTGGCCACCTGCTGTGAAGAACTGACTCATTGGAAAAAACTCTGATGCTGGGAAAGATTGAAGGCAGGAGAAGAGGAGGACAGAGGATGAGATGGTGGGATGGCACCACCAACTCCATGAGTTAGAGCAAGCTCCGGGAGTTGGTGATGGACAGGGAGGCCTGGTGTGCTGCAGTCCATGGGTTTGCAAAGAGTTGGACATGACTAAGTGAATGAACTGAACTGAACTGATGCAAACTCAGGGGGTGCCTACATTTATCATGGGAAAATGCTTGGTAAAATATTATGTGAATGTTATCATAAAAACTGTGTAACAGTATAAAAAATAAAAATGATATAATTTTAAAAAAGAAGTTCAGAAAAATTTTGAAGTAATATTTTCTTTAATAGTTTTGGTTTGTGTGATACTTATAAAGAAGATTGCTGGGCTTCCCTGGTGGCTCAGACAGAAAAGAATCTGATTGCAATGCCAGAGACCTGGGTTCAATTCCTGGATTGGGAAGATTCCATGGAGAAGGGAATGGCTACTCACTATTGTATTCTTGCCTGGACAATCCCCATGGACAGAGCAGCCTGGTGGGCTATAGTCCATGGGGTCGCAAAGAGTCGGACGCGACTGAGCAGATTTCACTTTCACTTTTTTTCTATAAGCAGATATTGTTTTCTTCTCTTCCTAAAACTTTTGCAGTTTTTCTTTAGTAACTGCTTGCTTTATAATAACAAAGTGTTGAAAGATAACTTACCTCTTTAGTTATTTATGTATTTTACCCCACCTTATTCCACACACACACACACACACACACACAAATTGAAGTTAACTGTAAACTCTAATCTCACCTTGAATCAAATTACTGGAAGAAACTAAGTAGCTGGTAATATTTTGAGTGTTTTCTCAGATACAAATTGTGGCATATGAAAAATGTGTACAAAAAACAGTAGAACAGAATTTTTGGAACAAAGAATATCAGTACATGACCATCAGTGCTTCTGAGGAAGATGAAAGGAGTAGGTGGGCTCTTTCTATCTTTGAAAACCAAGTCTACAATGAAAGTCACTGGACTTGGAGTAATGTATCATTTTTTTGGAGTAATGTGTCTTTTCCACTATAATGTCCTCATATATAAATTCTGTACAATAGCATGTCCTTGTGGAGTAAGTGGGAGAACCGTGGGCATCCCCTGAAGTTCAATGCCTGACACAGGATGATTACTAACAAATGCCACGTGTTCCTACCACTGTTTCTGTCTAACAGAGAGGAACTGGCAAATAGTATGGTGCATAGAATTGTTTTAAATAAAACTTCAAAGCAGATATTGGAGGGGAAAAACAAAGCCTTCATTAGTCAAGTTCCAATCCAAAGAAATACTGTCTATTCAGCCAGTAATACTGTTCTTTCATGAAGAACATCAAGAACACAGTCATCAGAGTGAGATCCTGTGTGCTTTCAAAAGATTGACTCTGGACATTCTATTAAGAAAACAACTATATAGTGTCAGCCATAGCTAAGGACAGACAGGTTTGTAATATGCTCCTAAGATTAAAATGCATGCCCTCTACCAATGTGGAAAGTTTAAAATTTTTATGTTCCTTTTTTTTGGAAAAAAAAAAAAGGGTACTGCATCTGCCAGTCAAAACAAGCACCCTCTTCTCCATGCTAACCCAACTTCTCAGCACAAATGGGCTGGATTTCAGTGACCACACCTCATTCTTCCCTCAGTTTTCACCTTTATACAAGATATGACTTGGTGTTGGTAGTTTAGTGGCTAAGTCGTGTCCAATTCTTTATGACCCTATGGAGAGTAGCCTGCCAGGTTCCTCTGTCCACGGAATTTCCCAGGCAAGAATACTGGAGTGGGTTGTCATTTTCTTCTCCAGGGATCTTCCCAATCCAGGGATCAAACCACATCTCCTGCATTGGAGGTGCATTCTTCACTGACTGAATCACCAGGGAACCCCCAGGACGTAATTTATTCAACTAGAAACAGCACTGCTGAAATTATACATAGCTCATGATAACACAACATGAACCACAAATATAAAAGTGAAGTAGTGATAAGGAGTGACAATGCGGAGGCACACTGTTTCAGGAGAAACACTGAACACAAAAAGAAGAGCTCAAAAGTGAGCCGGACTGGAAAAAAGAGGATCTAAACTGGAGGAAATGCTACAAGGAACAGTAACTTGGGTGAGGGCGAGGTCAAACACAAATATGAGGACGCAAAAAGAGCAAGACACCACATTGATACTTAGGCTTACATGCCTATGATGTGGCGCAAAAGGGAAGGAAGTCTTCTTTCCCTTGGCTGCAGAAATTGTAATATGAAGAAATTTCAAGATGTCTGCAATTCAATGAAAAGACCAGCACCTAAGGTGACTTAGAGTGAAGAGGCTGTGTCCACCCATGTGTATGTTGGCCACCTGTTTTTGGAAGGAACATTTACTATTTCACACTCACGGTATTAATAGGTAGTACATCTCTATAGCTGTGTAGCTGTTGTAGAGCCACGCTGAAGAGTGACACTTGAGTTAAACTACTCCTAGGAGACGACTTAGCTTCTAGTAGAATCTATCTTCTTAAATGATAAATGCCTGTTTTGAAAAAAATAAAAGCACCAAGAACTATGACCCCATTCTAAAGTTGTAAGAAACTGGGACTTATCAGTATTTGACATATGTACAATCTGATTACAGGCTTCCCAGGTGGTGCCAGTGGGAAAGAACCCACTTGCCAATGCAGGAGAGGTAAGGGATGAGGGTTCAGTTTCTGGGTTGGGAAGATTCCCTGGAAGAGGGCATAGCAACCCACTCCAGTATTCTTGCCTGGAAAATTCCATGAACAGAGGAGCCTGGCAGCTACAGTCCATGGGGTCTCAAAGAGTGCAACACAACTGAAGTGACTTAGCACACACACATGCACAACCTAATTACAGGCTATATATTTTAAAACTAAAATATTATTCACGGTCCTAAAGGTAGGGAGTAATCATACCATTGTCAGAACCATTATGATTCTTCTCTTTAAAGGAATTTAAAGTTGTTTCAATCATTGCTCTTAAACATGTATACAGTAAATGACCTAATTATTTAGTCAGAGGCTCATTCTTTTGCTGGATTTTTACTGCTAAGTCGCTTCAGTCATGTCCGACTCTGTGAGACCCCCTAGACAGCAGCCCACCAGGCTCCTCCATCCCTGGGATTCTTGCATGAAAGTGAAAAGTCAAAGTGAAATCGCTCAGTCATGTCAAACTCTTAGCGACCCCATGGACTGCAGCCTACCAGGCTCCTCTGTTCATGGGATTTTCCAGGCAAGAGTACTGAAGTGGGGTGCCATTGCTGGATTTTTAATTGATCTCTATTCAGATACATTTCAGGTACAGTTAGAACTGGACATGGAGCAACAGACTAGTTCCAAATTGGGAAAGGAGTATGTCAACCCTGTATATTGTCACCCTGCTTATTTAACTTACATGCAGAGTACATCATGAGCAATGCTGGGCTGGATGAAGCACAACCTGGAATCAAGATTGCTAGGAGAAATATCAATAACCTCAGATATGCAGATGACACCACCCTTATGGCAGAAAGCAAACAGGAACTAAAGAGCCTCTTGATGAAGGTGAAAGATGAGAGTGAAAAAGCTGGCCTAAAACCCAACTTTCAAAAACAAAGTTCATGGCATCCAGTCCCATCACTTTATGGCAAACAGATGGGGAAATAATGGAAACAGTAGCATTGGGCTCTGTTGGGCTCCAAAATCACTGCAGATGGTGGGTGCAGCCATGAAATTGACAGATGCTTGCTCCTTGGAAGAAAAGCTATGACTAACATAGATAGCATATTAAAAAGGGGAGACATTTTGCTAACAAACGTCCATCTAGTCAAAGCTATGGCTTTTCCAGTAGTCGTGTACAGATGTGAGAGCTGGATCATAAAGAAAGCTGATCATCGAAGATGAACACTGATGCTTTGGAACCGTGGTAATGGAGAAGACTCTTGAGAGTTTCTTGGACTACATGAAGATCAAACAAGTTAATCCTAAAGGAAATCAATTCTGAATCAATATTGGAGGTACTAATGCTGAGACTGAAGCTCTAATACTTTGGGCACCTGATGCGAAAAGCCGACTCATTGGAAAAGACCCTAATGCTAGGAAAGATTGAAGGCAGGAGAAGGGAATGACAGAGGGCCAGATGGTTGGATGGCAATACCAACTTGGTGAACATGAGTCTGAGCAAACTCATGAAGGACAGGAGACAGTGAAGGACAGGAAGCCTGGCATGCTGCAGTCCATGGGGTCACAAAGAGTTGGACATGACTGAGTGACTGAACGACAACATTCAGATACATTTTTAAATGACACAATGCTATTCAACTGCTATTTTCAGATCTTCTGTCATCAAAACTTGGCTATTCTCTTTCAAAACTACTACCATTCTCTTTACTAAATTAGTACTATAATTCGTAGCATTGTAATCAACCTTCCCTACCTACAATTTCTCTATCTATGGGTTCTGCATTGGCAAATTCAACCAACCTCAGACTGAAAATATTTGGGGAAAAAATCCAGAAATTTCCAAAAAGTGAAACTTGAATTTTTCATGGAATGGCAGCTATTTAGATAGCATTTACATTGTATTAGGTATAATAAGGAATCTGGAGATGATTTAAGATATACAGGAGGATGTGTGTAGGCTATATGCAAATACTACTACCATTTTACATAAAAGACTTGAGCATCCACAGATTTTGTATTCTGGAACCAATGCTCTGGATACTGGATAATGGGGGACAAATATACTTAAAATCCTGCTTTGATGAGTCCCACACAAGTTTTCCCCTTAATCACACATCTAAAAATTAAATGAACACCCAAAATGTTCTCATATTTTTCTAATTCAATGAATGCTTCTTCTCCTTTTAAGATAATTTATTTTCTCATAAAAGTTCAAGCATAACTGCTGATGGAAAGAAATAGTGAAATATTTCAACAGTATTCAAATTGGTCTCAGGGATTGGAGAATGATGCAAAAGAAATAAAAATCTCATATTAAAACTAAAAGATAGTGAAGAAAAAACTAACATGTGAAATAATCAGAGAGCAATTAATTTAAAAATTATTGCACAATATTTAAAATAATTCACTTTAAGCTCTGGTTATTTATTGCACTCTGACATGTAATGGCTTTTGCATTTACACATATTCCTACCCACTACTATACAAAAATAAGAGCTACCTTTCTATTTTTTATTTTTCTGTCTCTTGCACAATTCTAGACACAAAGTGGGCAAGTAATAAATAACTTCACTATGCATTCAATTATTTGGAGGCATTTCTCATTTAAATCTTTGTTACAAAGAAGAAAAAGTGTGACTTTTTTCTTTACTTTAAAAAATTAATAAATGAAGGAGCCTTAATTTTATAAAACTTTAAAACATCAGAAATTTAATTAAGCTTTTAATTCAGTGATAAAGAATAGGAATCAATCACTATAGTCTCAACAGTAGTATTAAGAAAACAAGGTGCCCATTTCAGTTCCTTAATGAGGCAATTACCAGTAATAGGAAAAGCTCAAAAGATTCAGATTTGGCTCAATTAAATTCCTTGAAAACCAATCTCATATAACCATCTAAAATAGCACAATGCAAAGCAGAAGAAATTCTCTGGAAGATTATTTGCAATATCCATAAAAGTTTAGGCTAAGGCAGCCAGTTTCTGATTATATATGTTCAGACATAGCTTTATCGACAACTTCACTATAGTAAATTCATAGAAAACTGTCTATCTGCAAGTGACTTTTCTGCCATTCACTTGGGCCACTTTTTTCCAATTCTAATTTGTAATTCATATTTACTTTGATAGAGATATTGCCTGGAATGTGACACAACATACATCTGTTTCCGAACCAGAAATAATGAAATCACAAAATCACTGACAAAGTACAACTTGAGGACTTAAGTATCTATTAAGCCAAATATTTGTACTGAACATCAACCATGCTGCCTAGCCTTGTGTTGGTGTTTCAAAAATGCCTAATATTTTTGAATAGTTCATCGCTTTTGAGTGAAAACAAGAAATGATATTTGACATCTAGTTACTATTTTATTCTAGTTTTCACTGATCAATGATGCCTTATCCATTCCTTATTTTTAGGAATTTGTTGCTTCAACACCTCACAAAAAAATTTCATGAGGTTGGTTACACACATTACTGTTGTCCACTTAGACAGAGATGGTCAGAAGGAAAGTTCAGTTCACTCATTCAGTTGTGTCCGACTCTTTGTGACCCCATGAACCACAACACGCCAGGCCTCCCTGTGCATCACCAACTCCCGGAGTTCACTCAGATTCATGTCCATCGAGTCAGTGATGCCATCCAATCATCTCGTCCCCTGTCGTCCCCTTCTCTTCCTGCCCCCAATCTTTCCCAGCATCAGGGTCTTTTCAAATGAGTCAGCTCTTCACATCAGTTGGCCAAAGTACTGGAGTTTCAGCTTGAATATCAGTCCTTCCAATGAACACCCAGGACTGATCTCCTTTAAGATGGACTGGTTGGATCTCCTTGCAGTCCAAGGGACTCTCAAGAGTCTTCTCCAACACCACAGTTCAAAAGCATCAATTCTTTGGCACTCAGCTTTCTTCACAGTCCAGCTCTCACATCCATGGACCACTGGAAAAACCATAGCCTTGACTAGACAGACCTTTGTTGGCAAAGTAATGTTTCTGCTTTTTAATATGCTATCTAGGTTGGTCATAACTTTCTTTCCAAGGAGTAAGCGTCTTTTAATTTCTTGGCTGCAATCACCATCTGCAGTGATTTTGAAGCCCAGAAAAATAAAGTCAGCCACTGTCTTCACTGTTTCCCCATCTATTTGCCATGAAGCGATGGGACCAGATGCCATGATCTTAGTTTTCTGAATGCTGAGTTTTAAGCCAACTTTTTCACTCTCCTCTTTCACTTTCATCAAGAGGCTCTTTAGTTCTTCTTCACTTTCTGCCATAAGGATGGCCTTACAAATAGCTGTGAAAAGAAGGGAAGTGAAAAGCAAAGGAGAAAAGGAAAGATATACCCATTTGAATGCAGAGTTCCAAAGAATAGCAAGGAGAGATAAGAAAGCCTTCCTCAGAGATCAATCCAAAGAAATAGAGGAAAACAATAGAATGGGAAAAACTAGAGATCTCTTCAAGAAAATAAGAGATACCAAGGGAACATTTCATGCAAAGATGGGCTTGATAAAGGACAGAAATGGTATGGACCTAACAGAAGCAGAAGATATTAAGAAAAGATGGCAAGAATACACAGAAGAACTGTACAAAAAAGATCTTCATGACCCAGATAATCACTACGGTGTGATCACTCACCTAGAGCCAGACATCCTGGAATGTGAAGTCAAGTGGGCCTTAGGAAGAATCACTACGAACAAAGCTAATGGAAGTGATGGAATTCCAGTTGAGCTATTTCAAATCCTGAAAGATGACGCTTGAAAGTGCTGCACTCAATATGCCAGCAAATTTGGAAAACTCAGCAGTGGCCACAGGACTGGAAAAGGTCAGTTTTCATTCCAATCCCAAAGAAAGGCAATGCCAAAGAATGCTCAAACTACCAGAAGGAAAGAACACTGAACAAAATGGTAAGTTCTCTTGCTAAGTATGAAAACAGAGTGTCATTCACTTCTGAGTTTGAATCAAGTCAATTAAAACCTGCCAGAGGCCACTCCAGTACTCTTGCCTGGAAAATCCCATGGACGGAGGAGCCTGGTAGGCTGTAGTCCATGGGGTCACTAAGAGTCGGACACAACTGAGGGACTTCACTTTCACTTTTCACTTTCATGCATTGGAGAAGGAAATGGCAACCCACTCCAGTGTTCTTGCCTGGAGAATCCCAGGGACAGGGGAGCTGGTGGGCTGCCGTCTATGGGGTCGCACAGAGTCGGACACAACTGAAGCGACTTAGCGGCAGCAGCAGCAGCAGCAGCAGAGGCTTTGCAAAGCCTACCACCACTAATGCTACTCATACAAATTACAAAATATTTTACTCCAGGGGATATCTCTGTGAGCCACAGAACAGTAACAGAAAAGCAAGAAAGACAAGAGATGTCTAGAATTTAAGCTCATTAAATGTATCCAAAATGTTTCTGCCTTTTCATGCCAAGCTCTCTATAAGCAATTCAGTCCCTACAGAAAAATGCGAATGATGCTGAAAAAAGAGGATATTACCTTAAGGATTGCTACTTTGTTATTCATGGCGGTTAATATATTGTATTATATATAGGAATAATTACTACAGTTATACTCATTAAAAGCCACTAAATCACAAGACCATTTTAAACTGCTGCAGTAGGAGAAAAACGTTCAGATTTTTACAGTATCCAATTCTGGCACCACACCAAAAAAATGATGTGCTGTACTACTTGGGAAATACAAAAAAAAAATGTGAACATGAGTTCTAGTACTTACGTGTATATTTCGAATATGTGTGACAAATAAAAGGTATTTCTTTCAGCCTTCAGAATTAAAATGTCCTACTCTATGCCTGTCACAACAGAAAAGCAAGCCACTGGCCTAATGCTGGCGCCCATATGGTTGTTACACATACATTTGTGAGTTTAGAACAGTGTGCTTTGTGTTGGCCATTTTAATTTCAATAGGCTGTTAATCTCTTAAATACATTAAGCATGTCCACCCCTGCTGCTAGGGTCTCCTGCCCCTCTGATTCTCCTTCCTTCTAGCTCAGGGTTTTTGCCCTAGATCTGGAGGTTTCAGCAGAGTGACTCCTGCCAGCAGAGAAGTTCATTTAAAATTACAGAGTTGTTTTGAAATTGCCTAGTGACACTATAATTTTCTATTCTTAAACTTCATAAAATGAAGCCTAAGTGCTTTTCAAACAGATAATGCTGGTTTTTACAAACATGACTTGAATTATTTAACTCAAATCTAGGCTTAGTTTCAAGCAGCTTCATTGGAGACAGGCTCGTCCATGATAGAGCTACCTTGGTGATGAGTGCCCTCAGCCCCCTTCACATTTATACTACAGAGAATTGCCCACAGAAAGGAAAGATGAGAAAGCAAATAGGCAATTTCTTTGGCCAATGAGAAAACTCAGTATGTTAAGAAATATGTACAAAAGTCCAATATGAAAATCCCTTCTTTAGGAATATACTCCCCAATTATTTTATATAGTAGTTGTTAACCTCAATACGGAATAATCATATTCCTCAAAATTCCCATTACAGTTTAGACTTCCAGATCTGTAAGTCAACCACGATCCATCTTATATCATTTTACTGGAAGAAGTGCACTTATTTCCTATGTACTGTTACTGTTACTAATGGCTCAAACACATGTTAACACTGATTGAACACTGACTTCATGCCAGGCAATGTTCTAAATGTTTTACATGTTATAACTTGTACAGTCTTCACAAAATTTAGCGGTATTTATATGACTTAATGCCATGGAGGCAATTTTATGTTTTCCTTTTTATGATGAACGATACTGCTTATTTTAGAACACTGGGGCATTTGTGGAAATGCAGAAACCTTTTATTCAGCATTTGAGAAGTAGTTAATTTGACGGGCTTCCCTGGTGGTTCAAACAGTAAAGAATCTGTCTGCAATGCAGGAGACCCTGGTTCAGTCCCTGGGTCAGGAGGATCCCCTGGAGAAGAAATGACAAGTCACTCCAGCATTCTTGCCTGGAGAATCACAGGGACGGAGGAGACTGGTGGGCTACAGTCCACGAGATTGCAAAAAGCAGGACACGACTGAGCGACCAACATACTACTTCTGCTACTAGTTTGATGTAATACAGATAGATATTTTGGATTTGTCCAGAAAAGAATATGTTATTTTCTAAGCTTATACTAGACACTGAATTATAAATTTTTAAAAGGCTAAGAAAGAAGTGCTTAGGTCCTTCTGCTTATCCATTTAGCAAATCAAAATATGATTATGTATAGCAATTACCATAAGAAAATTTACCATCTGAATTCCATAACTATATAGAAAGATTTTAATACAGATATCTTTAATGTTTGGAACATATTTTATAGAGAAGATTTATTTTATTTTCCTTTCAAATTTTTATTTTATATTGGAGTATTGATGTTTTTCATCTTAATAAACCTACTATCTATTGATCCGAGATTCTCAATACAAGTTGAAATCAAAATACTCAGTTTTCACTAGATCCCTTTGAATCAGAGCCACTTCAGACTCGCTTTTGTGGAGCTCACTTGGCACTCTTCCAGGAGCCTCAGCCATCAAGCTTCTGGTAGAAGAAGAATGAGTGAAGGAGCCCCATGCAGTCAGAAAGGTCTGAACTGTACCGACTGGAGCCTAATTTATTTTGATCATCACAAAGAGGTCCTATCTTAAGATATCTGTTCTTACACGTAAATATATACCCATATTTATCCACTAAATTTTTTAAAAATAAAAATTCTAAAAGCCAAAAGCAGGAAAAGTAAGCTCTTCTAGAGCAGAATATATGAAGTGGTAAAAATATAGAGTGAGAATGAAACTGAGAAGCAGAGGCTGCCAAATCTGGAAATATAATAAGTATATAACAGCAAATATTTATTAAGAACTTCCTGGATTTCAGTCACTGGGTTATGTGCTTCACTATCTCATCTAATCTTCAGTAACCAGGGGTGGTAAGTGCTATTATGAAATAATTTTTGTTTTAAATATTTTTAAAAAAGGAAAATGAGCTTTGGAGAGCCTGAGAATATGCTTAAGGGCACAGAGTAAACCATACAACCAAGAATGGAACCCAGGTATCATAAATCAGTTAAGTCATATGCCCCTGTGAACAGACTAAGATGAACATCTGTGTGCAAAATGTTTATTGTGGAAATGCAGAAACCTTTTATTTCAGCATTCAGCACTGTCAGAAACAACCCTTGTTTCTGAGAAGAACATAGGACTGGACAAAGAGAGAATTTGTTTTGTGTTTCAGTTTCAACAGAGGCCTCAACCAGTTCCGTGAAATTTCTGGAGCTTCAGGTTAAGAAGCCTTTGCACACCCAGATCACTGAATGTGGGTTGTCCTATTCTATTACTATGGAAACTTCAGAGGAAACCCAGTCCTCATGAACTGTCCATCATTAAAAAAAAAAAGAGGGACTTCCCTGGTGGTCCAGTTGTTAAGAATCCGCGTGCCAATGCAGCGGATGCGGGTTCCCTTGTCTGGGAAGATTTCACGTGCCATGGAGCAACTAATAAGCTCACGTGCTTATTAATATTATTAGTATTAATATTGAATAAGTAATATTATTAAATATATTATATACTGCAGGTGTGCAAAATATAGTGAGTAACAAAATTTAAGATTATTTAGTCCCTTTAAGTTATTATAAAATATTGTACAATATGTCTTTGTACCTATTTACTTTATACATAATAGTTTGCACCTCTTAACTTCCTACCCCAATATTGCTCTTTCCATCTCCCCATTGTAACCACTAGTTTGTTCTCTATTTCTGTGAGTCAGCTAATTTTTTATTATATTCACTAGGTTATTCTTTTAGATTCCACATATAAGTGATATCATACAGTATTTGTCATTATCTGACTTATTTCACTTAGTACAATACGCCTCCAAGTCTCTTCATGTTGCTGCATATGCAAAATTCCATTCTTTTTTATGGCTGAGTAGTATTTCACTGGATATATACACCACATTTTTATCCATTCATCTGTTGATGAACATTTAGGTTGCTTCCACATCTTGGAAATTATAAACAGTGCTTCTATGAACACTGGGGTACATGTATCTTTTCAAATTAGTGTTTTTTTTTTTCCAGATATATACCTGGGAGTGGAATTCCTGGCTCATATAGTAGTTCTACTTTTAGATTTTTTGAGAAATTTTCATACTGTTTTCCACAATGGCTGTACCAATTTACATTCCCACCAACAGTGTACAAGAGTTTCTTTATTCTACATCCTCACCAACATTTGTTATTTGTGTTCTTTTTGATGACAGCTATTCTGACAGGTGTGAAGTGATATTTCATTGTGGTTTTGATTTGCATTTCCCTGTTGATTAGTGACATTCAGTATCTTTCCATGTGCCTGTTGGCTATCTGCATTTCCTCTTTGGAAAAATGTTGAATCAGTTTTTCAGTCCATTTTTTAATTGGGTTGTTTGGTTTTTATGATATTGAGTTTGTTTATTGTTTATATATTTTGGATATTAACCCCTTATTGGTCATATAATTTGCAAATATCTTCTCTCATTCAGTAGGTTGTCTTTTCATTTTATTGATGCTCTCCTTTGCTGTGCAAAAGTTTTTAAGTATAATTAGTCCCATTTGTTTATTTTTGCTTTTATTTACTTTGCTTTAGGAGACAGAGCCAAAAAATATTGCTACAGTTTATGTCAAAGAGTATTCTATGTTTTCCTCTAGGAATTTTAGTCTTACATTTAGGTTTTTAATCCATTTTGAGCTTATTTTTTTGTATACTGTATTAGAGAATGCTCTGACTTCCTTCTTTTACTTGCAGTTGTCCACATTTGTCTTATTTTAAACTAGCATGTGTAAACAGGGAAGAAAGTACTCATAAGCAAAATATGAAATTGGAAGAAAAAATCATAATCATGCTGCTCTGCGTTGCTACCTCCTCTCATAACCAAATCTGCTCCGGCATATTGATTCAATTAGGTAAATCTGATTATGTAGGTAGCAAGGTCCTATTTACAACAAGGATTGGTTTAGCATGACCATCATTCATGTTTTCAGTGCCACAGAGACTAAATAGCAAGACAAACTCATAATAAAAACAGTGACCTAAAAATATTTATTATTGTGCTCCAGCAGAACATTTTCTAACCTACAGCTTCCAATCACCTTTTACCGTGGGCGATGTCAAAAACACTTATTGCACAAGCAGAGATCTGTGTTTCCTTTGCCACAGACAATAAATCTTTAGTGCCTGCTCCTGATACGCATCACTCCACTTGTTCTCAAGAGGCACTGGATGTCTCTCTTGCCTTCCCCCTCACCTAACAAGGTCACTTTTGAGTGATGATACAACTTACTGCAAAAATGTATAGGCATGCACAATACTTGTTTAAATATCTTATCAGTAAATATTACAAAGCTCTAAACACTGTTGTTTTCCAAACTTAATATAATGTATATATAACCTTGGTATCACTAATATATCAAAATATAAGACCATCTAAAAACAGATATCTGTCCTGTCCTCTTGTTTTATTGTTGCTATACAGTTATACTTTATCCAGAAAGCACATGTTTGAGAAATTAATTTTAGCTTCAGAGAAATCTTTTCACTGAGTGGTAATCTGGGAATTAAAGAAAATAAATTGCTACTTGACTGCATTCACCTCTAGCTTAAAAACCCAAAGTTTTTTCTCAATTAGTGAAAAAAGTAGTGGCAAAAATATGTACAGTGCAATTTATTTTTTATCTTCATTAGCCTTTCTCAACCAAGATTCTGTAAGTGCATTAACACCTTTGGAGGCATCTATTGTATCTGATAAGCTAACTTCTCACCCAAGCCTGATGTGAGTTGTGTAGCGTCCTTGGAAGAATGAGAAATAATTCTTATATTCTCTGTTCTCTGATTCAGATAAAAAGCCTCAGTTGAAAAGTTCTGTTAATAAAAAGGTTCAGAGATTATACAACTTGCTGAGGGCCCATCAGTTGGTAAATTCAAAAGCTGATATTTGAACCTGGTCTTTTGATGATAAACTGGGGCATATCATATAATGAATACAAGACACGTGTTATTCCAAATTTCAGGCATGACATTTTGCTTTAAGTGTCAAATTAAGGTACATAAAAATTCAGAAGCACATTTTAGATTAACTCTCCTAAGTAAAATAAGTCAAAACAGATGCCTATGCATCTAAAGCAAAACAAAGATAATACAAGTCGAAAAAAGAAAGTAACAGTCTTCAATCTCTGAGACAAAGGAACTTCTAAACATATTCAAATAAATATGTAATAAAATTTTGATGACGTAAAATCATGATGGAAAACCTTTCCATTTCAGTAAGATAGTGAATCTCCCATGTGTCCTCAAACTAAATGCGAAGACAAAAGGGAGGAAGAGAGGGAGGGAACTGTCCTTGCAAGTAACTCAGATCTTTAAAGCAAAGTTTTTAATATAGGCACTATAATACCTTCTGTACATGATCTATACCCTTTAAATTTGGTCATCATCCTTTCTTTGAGTCAGCACTACCATTCCTTTCCCTGACTTCTACTCTAGCTCTCCAGTATTTTTAGTAGGACAAATAGCCACTCTAAATCCCTTGGCCATGTTTTATGTTCAGGAAATATTATCCCTTAATAAATGTCTGGCTAGTATTTAAAAACTAAGGAGATGAATCCTTTCCATGTGAGTGAAAGAATGAAAATACTTCAATTGAGGTATAAAATGTATTTAAATATCATGAGAAAAAAGGAAATACAGAGGACACAGGTATCCACAAACAAGATGAGAACACAGGAGCTAAGACAGGTTTGGCATCTTATCACATGACACTTAGATGTCTGCAGTGACTAAGAGCTGTCTGTTAAATAGAGGATGACAGGTAGTAATTATTCTAATGCAATACATTGTACACTAAACAAGGATGGCTGGGATAAAGTGTCAAATGCAGGTCATTAATGATGACAAGGGCTGGATTCAGCTGCAGCAGCTGTCACCGTCCCAGGTGGGTGACCATACTGCCATAATCCCTGTCTCTACAGAGGTCCTTCCTGGGAAAGTACAAGCCAATACTGCAGGTTAAAAAAATACAAGTAATAATATATACAGTAACATGCACATAAAAATCTCAGTGTCCTTAGTACCCCCAAGAATTTACTTCTTGGTAGATTATACCTCTGCAAGTCACTAACTCCAGTGTAATTTACATGAGAGCTTTGATATCATCAAACTCTGAGTTTAAACTTTACCACTTGCCAGCTGTTTAATCTTTTTTTAACAGCCTGTGTGTGTGCATAATGGAGAATTTACTTTTTATGAGCACTACAGTGAAAAATGAATGTTACATAGTAGGCACATAGACAGCATAAATTAAGTGTTAGTTATCTCCTAAGCCATTGAACAAGTTGGTCAAATCTAAATTGCTTTCTGTTAGTGAACATGTATCATTCCTACCAAGATTTGATGAAAAGACATCAATTTTACACATACTATAATTTATGAATTATGGTCTGATATTTAAAAATGAGGTACAAAACTGATGATTATATTCAAAATTCTAGGATAAGGAAAGGACTAGAACAGCTATCATATCACTGCTGTTCTCTAAATATGCATGATTACAACTAAGTCTGTGAAACTACTAGAAAACTTCCATTGTTAAAAAATTCCCACTCAATATTCATTACTTTATTCAGTATCACTTCACATTGTTTTAAGCTAAATGATCATCCCAAAACTCTCTGTTGGATCATCAATCTTAGAAACAGTTGCAGAAAATAATCAAAAATTCCATTATTATATCTTCATTCATATTCTTCCCTTATTCTAAGACTGCAGAAGTTACTATCTGCACTATCCCTTCCAAAACATCCAATATCATCATTCACATCATTCTTTAACACTACTTTCAGATACACTGGTTTACAAGAAGTCTCATCTCTGTCATTTCCTCATTGATTTATGAAACTCCCACTGCTTCAAGAGAAAAAGGGTTATATCGCCAGTAGCTACAAATCTATTGACATATTTCTTGATAACTAATGAGAGCACACTCTGTAGCACAGGGAACTCTACTTAATGCACTGCGGTGACCTGAATGGGAAGTCCAAAAGGGTATATGTACGCCTGATTCATTCTGTCAGTACAGTAGAAAGTAACACAGCATTAGAAAGCAACTACACTCCAATGAAAATTAATAATAAAAAAGAACTAAGCTGCTGAAAATAGCTGGAGCAAGTTAACAGCTTCAGAATTTTTCAAACCAAATCCCATATTTCTTCTCCCTTTTTCTCTCATTCCCTCTGCTGACCCACCCTCCACTGTAAATTATTCCAATAGTACCTCAGTTTCTGTATATTTCATGTTATCAAAAATGCTGAAGATTTGGAAAATACAAACCTATACCAAGGATAGGTTGGGATGCTAATTCTAATTTTTTAAAATTAAACCAGATGCCAGTTTTGATTCACAAGAAAGAAAATACCCAGTATTAAAGGAGGAGAAAACCGATCCTCAGTCTTTTAAACACAGTTTCAACTATGTAAGGAACCTCTCCAACCTTCATGCCCAGGTCTGATTTTATTTTTCCCCAAACCAGTATTTCTAACTTTCCACTGGCATTTCCAAGTCTTTCCTCAAGCTCAGTTCCATGGCACTATCCTCAGGGTCTTCCTCTTCTCTTTATTCTCCTTGTCACACATCTCGCTCCCCTAGCGACCAAGTCCTGTTAGAAACCCATTTTCCACTCTACTTCCATTCCGTTGGAATCCCACTGTCCCTTGCCCCGCGTGCTGCCCTCACTAGGTGGTTCCTGCATTAGTCCAGCCTCCTGTTCTTTCCCTCAATCTATGCAAGAGTATACTACCTGTCATGAACCTAATACTCTATTTAAAAAAAAAAAAAAAAGTAGAATTTCTTTACAATGTTGTGTTAGTTTCTGCTACACAATGAAGTGAACCACATACGTGTGTGTGTGTGTGTGTGTGTATGTCTATCTCCTCTTCCTCCCCGCCACCCCCTGATCCCTCCCCTGTAGGTCATCACAGGGTATAGAGCTGAGCTCCTTGTGCTGTTCAGCAGCTTCCCACTAGCTGTCTATTTTATCATGGTAGTGTATATATGTCAATCCTACTTTCTCAGTTCGTCCCACCTGCCCCTTCCCCTGTATCTGCACATCTGTTCTTTATGTCTACATCTCTATTTCTTCCCTGCAAATAAGTTCATCTGTACCATTTTTCTAGATTCCATATATATATGTATTAATATACAATATTTGTTTTTCTCTTTCTGACTTACTTCACTGGGTATGACAGACTCTAGGTCCATCCACATCTCTACAAATGACCCAACTGTGTTCCTTTTTATGACTGAGTAATGTTTCATCACATTCCCCATTTTCTTTATCCATTCATCTGTCAATGGACATTTAGGTTGTGAAGCTAATCCTCTTTAAAAATGTTTCCATGAGGTCCTAATACAGAACTAGAAAGCAAAATTCAATAAAAACGTTTTTGTCTGGAGGGGTAAAACTTTAAAAAGCTTAAGGGGATTTCCCTAGCATCCACTGATTAAGACAAAGTTGTGGGTTCAGACCCTGGTTGGGGAGCTAAGATCCCCTATGCCTTGTGGTTGAAAAACTAAAACATAAAAGAGAAGCAATATGGAAACAAATTCAGTAAAGGCTTAAAATGTGTGTGTGTGTGTGCATACACGCATGTGTGCTCAGTCCTGTCCAACTCTTTGAGACTCCGTGGACTGTAGCTCACCAGGCTCCTCTCTCTATGGGATTTCATATGGTGCACATTAAAAAAATGTAAAAATGGAAAGCTTGAGAAACAACACAATGAAATACCTGCTGGATATTGAGTGCTAAATGTTAATCTAATATACTGGAACCCTCAGAAATGGATATGACATATATTTATTCCCCATTATTTCCCAACATGTAACTTGGAAGTGACTAAAGGATAGAGTTGAGCCACTGTCCTGGAACACATGTGAACTTTTTTGTCTTCTCTACCTGTACAAATCCTTCAAGGTTAATTCAAACCTTTCTTCCTCTATAAACTGTCATCTTATCTCCTCATCTGAAGTGCTCTTCCCTGATAACTCAAATAGCAATTAAAGTCTAGACCATTCATTTGGAAATTAATTAGGCAACACATTAGCTACATCTCTTGTTACTGCCTTGAACTGGTATTTAAATACCTCATTATTTTATTTTCTATATATGTATTCTTGATCCTTTGAATAGATCAAAATTTTACTGAAGACTATGTACCAAATATTTTGGGAGCTCAAAGACTGCTTAAAAACACAAGGTGCTCAAGAAAAAAGTTACTATTTTTATGCCTCTTACATTCTAATTCTAGCCCATTTTGTCAAACTACCATTTGATGTGAAATTATAACTGTGTAGATATAAAGACCCTGATGCTGGGAAAGACTGAAGGCAGGAGGAGAAGGGGACAACAGAGGATGAGATGGTTGGATGGCATCACCGACTTGATGGACATGAGTTTGAGTTTGCTCTGGGAGTTGGTGATGGACAGGGAAGCCTGGCACGCAGTCTATGGGGTTGCAAAAAATCAGACATGTCTGAGCTATGGAACTGAACTGATATATATTTTACACTTTTATTTGCTGCATTAATATATAGTATAGATTATCTGTAATATCTTGTGCATTACTAAGAATTAAAGCAGCAATATTAATTCTCCAAATATAATATTTATCAAAAGCATCACTATCATATATCTCAAGGCAATACAAAAATTGGAGTAGAAAGCTGGAGTAGAAATTAGAATCCATCCAGAATGTATAATGGGCTTTATTTTTTTATATTTGTTTTTAACCGAATTTTGCTTGCTTTGCTTTGAATTATAATTGTTGAGGCTTTACTTTATCCTCTACTCCAAATAGATCATAAATTTCTAGAAGGTTAGGGACAAGAAGTAATTTTTTAAGTCATCATTAATTTCTTTAATGTTTCTCTTAAGATAAAAGAATCTATTGACAATATTATAGTTCATTTTCCTTTCAGCCTAATTTTACTGAAAAGCATTTCAACCAAAAATGAGAAACATGTTTAAATGCATGTTTTCCAACACATAAAAAAGAAAAATTCTAGCATTAATGATTTTTAAATTCAAAGATCTCCACCAGCAATCTTATAGACCATATAGTTTCATTAATGCCATTAACTATTCCATTGTTTTCCCTATTTCTTATTCCTAAAAAAAGATTTCAGAAACAAATCAGTAAATGCTTATAAAGCATTAGAAGAACTGTTTACTATAAATATAATAAACTAGGCTTTAAAACATAGTTTCGGGCTTCCCTGATGGCTCAGTGGGAAAGAATCTGCCTGTTAAGGCAGGAGACGGGGATCGATCCCTCATCTGGGAAGATCCCACATGCCATAGAGCGGCTACGCCCAGGAGCCAACTAAAGAGCCCATATGCTGCAGCTACTGAAGTCCACGTGCCCGAGAGCTGGTGCTCTACAAGAGTCACCGCAGCGAGAAGCCCCTGCACCACAAGAGAGTCGCCCCCGCTCTCTGCAACTAGAGAAAAGCCTGAGCAGCAAGGAAGACCCAGCACAGCCAAAAATAAATAAACACAATATTTTAAAAAAAAAAAAAAAACATAGTTTATAAGGACATTGTTCTCATGCCTTCAGTTACATAAATTATCATTACTATCAATTTTAATATTAGTAGTTTATATGAGAGGGAGCACATAGAATGGTATCTGGGAAATAAGGCAAACAGTATTTCTCATAATTTGTTAAAAAGGTATTTTCTCAGCAAAATAACAACAACAACGGTTGTAATGATAATGTCAGCAAGCCTGTCATGAAAGTCTTACTAGGTGCCTCATCAGAGACAGTTTTAAGACAAGGAAACCCTGGCCTCACCATGTGAAGTGGAAGGTACGTAAAAACCACTTACACTATTTCAACCTACAAATGTCAACCTTCAGTTCCTGCTACTTACACGCTAGGGATCTGCCTTAAAAGTAATGGTTGACAGCCTGTTTGCTTCAATTTTCACTAATGTACCTTAGAAGACACTTTAAAAACCATTTCAGTGGGCTCTTGTAGGATGATTTGGGGCACGCTATTTGCAGCTAGATCAAGGGATAAATTTGACAAGTGGAATCAGTTGCTCCATAGATCAAAATGAGAGCTCAAGCAACAGAAAATGATCGAGGAAATAAACAGTAGACTCAATAAATATTTAACTGAAGTCGAAAATGATGATGAAATATTCTGAAAACAAGATTTTAAGAGGGATTCTAAACAATAAATTATATGACTGCCAACAGCATCCTAAACTAAAAATATGGCCTTTCTTTAGTGAATATGAGTTTTGATATGAAGCACATTTGGAAAACATAACTTGGAATTGTGTCATAATCTCTGGATGGAACTTTCTTTTTAGTTTGATTGGAGAAGGAAATGGCACCCCACTCCAGTATTCTTGCCTGGAGAATCCCATGGACTGAGGAGCCTGGCGGGCTGCAGTCCATGGGGTCGCAAAGAGTTGGACACGACTGAGTGACTTTACTTTACTTTATGGATTAGAAATAACCATTGATTTGTAAAAGTTTAATATTAAGATTAACCTGTCAATATATTTTCTACCATCAATTATATCTCACTTCTTTTTGAAAAGAAAATGTTTTATAATTATTCCTTATTCTTGGCCCCTCCATAATACTTGCAAGTGCCCCCAAATAAATCCACACATAATTTTCTGACCCCAATATTTTTAAAATGTGATTAAAATACTTTACATATATATGCTGGGTATACTGCATCTAAATAGTCACTAATGATTCCTATGTTACTTAAACAGTTGACTAGTAATTCCCATTTCTATATTGGACTTTGCAATTTAATTTCATCAGTTCAATGCATGGGTCTATAAAGTGTAACCAAAACACTGAATGCCTGTCTATATAAGTGGCCAATTAACTTTAAAACATAAAGTAGAATTTAAATGGCACACTAATTTTTCCTATAACCTAAAGTTCAAACAAAGTCAACACCCCTCACTCACTACTCCTCTGTGTGATGCTAACTCATCTGACCTTTCTGATCCTCAGTTTCCTTATTCATAAGCATGGGGATAAGGAAAGTGAGTTGCTTTGAGAATTACGGTGACACACACAAGGTCACTAGCACGTGTCTGGCATATAGCTGCTTCTCTACAAATTATGCTGTTTTCCCATTACTGATGATAATATTAGAAATGATGGCCATGTACACTGACTTCCATAGAACTAGCTTAATTTTTTAGTTAAGTATATTCTTCAAGTTTTGACTTTCTATACCAGCCATCACAGTTTTGGATCCTGACACTGTCCCAACATCAATGTAGTCAATCTAAGGCATATGTTACACTGGGGTCGTTCCTGATTTATCTTTTCTAGTTGCAAATATGAAATTAAAAATTACTGTTTCCAAGTCTTTCTCAGTCAGTTCAGTTCAGTAGCTCAGTTGTATCCAACTCTTTGTGACCCCATGGACCACAGCATGCCACGCCTCCTTGTCCATCACCAACTTCTAAAGCTTGCTCAAACTCACCTCTATCGAGTTGGTGATGCCATCCAACTATCTTATCCTCTGTCAT
Source organism: Redunca redunca (assembly GCA_006410935.1). Taxonomy (NCBI): domain Eukaryota; kingdom Metazoa; phylum Chordata; class Mammalia; order Artiodactyla; family Bovidae; genus Redunca; species Redunca redunca. Next base: position 263,336 of record SJYQ01002853.1, read on the forward strand.
CCCCTTCTCCTCCCACCTTCAGTCTTTCCGAGCATCAGGGTCTTTTCCAGTGGATCAGTTCTTCACATCAAGTGGCCAAAGTATTAGAGCTTAAGCTTCAGCATCAGTCCTTCCAATGAATATTCAGGACTGATTTCTCCTAGGACGGACTGGTTTGATCTCCTTGCAATCCAAGGGACTCTCAAGGGTCTTCTCCAACACCACAGTTCAAAAACATCAGTTCTTCAGCACTCAGCCTTCTTTATGATCCAGCTCTCACATCCATACATGACTACTGGTAAAATCATGTCTTACTACATCCTAGCATTTCTCAGTAATATGTTACTATTTATATCCATGTTTTATTCATAATGAGATATTTGTGATATAGATTTGAAATATTAAAAGTCTAAGAAATTGGTGTTTAATANTTAAATATACTGCTCTCTTAAATCTGTATCCTTTACTTTCTTCCATGTGTAATTATTATCAATTTATTTAAAGCATAATAGTAGTAAAATATCCATTATGGATCTAGAATCATAGCATTATCATAGTTATTCAAGTGTATTTCAGAATATTGAGATACATATGCCACTTTTAATTCTTATAGTAATCTGTAATATGGTTATATGTATTAATTATTGATGATTTCATGAAAAGTCTAATTACTAAAAATATATGAATTTAACAGCTTTGTAAACAATGAACCAAACATTCTATCAACATAAATTTTTTCATTCCTCAAAGATTATCAAAGCCTACTGTCCGAGAGCCAATGCGTAAGCTCCTGGGGTTATACTAGTGAGCATGACAGGACAAATGACATATTCATGGGGAACTGGCTTGTTTGGAATTAAATAAAAATCAAGATTTCAGAATTCAAAGTTACCTTTGTGATCATTTATTTCTCTTAATACAAATGAGAAAACTGAGGGCCAGAGAGATGAGGAAATTTGTGGCAGTTTTCAAGACAATGTCTTCTGACTCCTAACACAGTGATCTTTCCAATATGCCACCAAGGGCTTTAGGAATTGCTGTAACTCTGCCCTCCTCTGGGAACTTATGTCTCCACCTCCCAGTTTGTTGTTCCAGCCAAGAAAACTACCTGCAATTCCTGGAATATAAAAGTTATTTCATCCCTTGTGCCTTTGAACATCCTCTTCCTTTGGAGTCCAGAATTCAGGTAGCAGTAGAAGTTGCAGTGTAAGAAGGTGTTGAATTCCATAACTTCTGAGGTCCTTTATGATGCGAAAGTTCCCTATTCCACACAGCGCATCAAATTTCTGGACAAATTACTGCCACTTCTAATATCAGCTTTTATTTATAGATGGATGCAAAGTTAACTTATATATATATATATATATATATATATATATATGTAATAGGGTAATATGCATGCCAAAGAATGCTCAAACCACCACACAGTTTCACTCATCTCACATGCTAGTAAAGTAATACTCAAAATTCTCCAAGCCAGGCTTCAACAGTACGTGAACTGTGAAATTCCAGAAGATCAAGCTGGATTCAGAAAAGGCAGAAGAACCAGAGATCAAATTGCCAACATCTGATGGACTCTTGCCTGGAAAATCCCATGGATGGAGGAGCCTGGTAGGCTGCAGTCCATGGGGTCACGAAGAGTCGGACACGACTGAGTGACTTCCCTTTCACTTTTCACTTTCATGCACTGGAGAAGGAAATGACAACCCACTCCAGTGTTCTTGCCTGGAGAATCCCAGGGACGGAAGAACCTGGTGGGCTGCCGTCTCTGGGGTCACACATAGTCGGACACGACTGAAGTGACTCAGCAGCAGCAGCAGCAGATGGACTATTGAAAAAGCAAGAGAATTCCAGAAAAACATCTACTTCTGCTTTACTGACTATGCCAAAGCCTTTGACTGTGTGGATCACAACAAACTGTGGAAAATTCTGAAAGAGATGGGAATACCAGACCACCTGACCTACCTCCTGAGAAATCTGTGTGCAGATCAAGAAGCAACAGTTAGAACTGGACATGGAACAACAGAATGGTTCCAAATCAGGAAAGGAGTACATCAAGGCTGTATACTGTCACCCTGCTTATTTAACTTATATACAGAATACATCATGAGAAACACAAGGCTGGATTAAGCACAAGCTGGAATCAAGACTGCCAGCAAAAATGTCAATAACCTCAGATATGCAGATGACACCACCCTTATGGCAGAAAGCAAGGAAGAATGAGAGAGCCTCTTGATGAAAGTGAAAAAGGAGAGTGAAAAAGTTGGCTTAAAACTCAACATTCAGAAAATGAAGATCATGGCATCTGGTCCCATCACTTCATGGCAAATAGTTGGGGAAACAATAGAAATAGTGACAGACTTTCTTTTTGGGGGCTCCAAAATCACTGCAGATGGTGACTACAGCCATGAAATTAAAAGATGCTTGCTCCTTGCAAGAAAAGTTATGACCAACCTAGACAGCATATTACAAAGCAGAGACATTACTTTGCCAACAAAGGTCCATCATCTAGTCAAAGCAATGTTTTTTCCAGTAGTCATGTAAGGTTGTGAGAGTTGGACTATAAAAAAAGCTGAGTACCAAAGAATTGATGCTTTTGAACTATGGTGTCAGAGAAAACTCTTGAGAGTCCCTTGGACTGCAAGGAGGTCCAACCAGTCCATCCTAAAGGAAATAAGTCCTGAACATTCACTGGAAGGACTGATGCTGAAGCTGAAGCACCAGTACTTTGGCCATCTGATGTGAAGAACCGACTCATTGGAAATGACCCTGATGTTGGGAAAGACTGAAGGCAGGAGGAGAAGGGGACGGCAGAGGATGAGATGGTTGGATGGCATCACCGACTTGATGGACATGAGTCTGAGTAAACTCCAAGAGTTGGTGATGAACAGGGAGGCCTGGCATGCTGCAGTCCATGGGGTCGCAAAGAGTCAGACATGACTGAGCAACTGAACTGAACTGATGCATTCTGAATACATAGTCTCTCTGTCCTCAATATCCACAGTGGATTGACTCCAAGACCCCTCAGGATACTACAATCCATTGACGCTCAAGTCCTTCATCTGAAATGGTTCTACCCACTGTTTCCACATCCACAGATTCAACCAATAGTGGACTGAATTTCACCTCTACATGCTAAAAAAAATTATGAATACAGACACAGACACAAAATTGATCATTTTGGCCCAAGAGAATCAGACTCAAACTTGGAAATTTTTAAAAGCACTTCTCTACCATTATAAAAGCCCTAGTTCCCTGAGTTACTGACTGAATAGGAAGAATAAAGAGCAGCGCTGGACAATGATAGTATGACATAATGGGGCATTTAATGAACTGGAAAGAAATAAAACCTGGGTTTGAATCTAGGCTCTGTTATTTTTCAGCAATGTAACCTTGGCAAACGGAGAAGGCGATGGCACCCCACTCTAGTACTCTTGCCTGGAAAATCCCATGGATGGAGGAGCCTGGTAGGCTGCAGTCCATGGGGTCGTGAAGAGTCGGGCACGACTGAGCGACTTCACTTTCACTTTTCACTTTCATGCACTGGAGAAGGAAATGGCAACCCACTCCAGTGTTCTTGCCTGGAGAATCCCAGGGATGGGGGAGCCTAGTAGGCTGCTGTCTATGGGGTTGCACAGAGTCGGACACGACTGAAGCGACTTAGCAGCAGCAGCAGCAGCAATCTTGGCAAATGCAGTAAATTTCTCTGAGTCTCATGTTCTTCATATATAAAATGGAAATGAAATGACACCTAATTCTAAGCACTATCAGCTGAACACACCTAACTGAACATACCTAAGACATTTGCTGTAGTTTAGTCACTAAATCATGTCTGACTCTTTTGTAACCATCTGGACCATAACCCACTAGGCTCCTCTGTCCATGGGATTTCCCAGGCAAGAATACTGTATTGAGTGGCCATTTCCTTCTCCAGGGGATCTTCCTGACTCAGGGATCAAACCCTTGTCTCCTGAATTGGCAGATTCTTTTCTACTTAACCACTGAGCCACCAAGGAAGCACCTAAGACAGTAAGTGCTCAGCGATTAGCTGAATTTGAGTCCTAAATCCTTCCCATCAAGAGAAAGTGTTCCCTCTTTCCTGAAATTATGAGTGTCCTCAACAACCATGATGCCCTGTTGTCACCCCCATCAGATGCATAAACACACTCCACATGTATGCCTGCATGCATATATGAGTAAATACGTGTCTTCATGTACATCTGATCTGCTGGTCTGAGCTTTATCTATCTAAATATTACTAAGAAGCAAGAAAGACCTCTAGACCTCTGACAAATCAGAAAAATATATGAGAGCCACGAAATATCAGATTTTTTGCTAATTAACCTAAGTTGGTATTTTTTAAAAAATGCAATATCTACTAGAAAAAAAAAGTGTTATTTTATCCAAAAACCACTTAGTCATTTGACAGTCCATCAGGTCTCCTATATTATAACGTTCATGTGATTCTTTCTGCAACTCATGATGAAAGACTACTCATAAATATAAAAGCATTGATACTAGATTATCACACACAAAAAAAATTATCTCCACTCCTGTCCCAAATTTCATTTGGTCACATCACTAGCCAGCTCCAAAACTTTACTGGCTCTCCACTACCTATAAATTAAATTAAAATCTAAACTCTTGATATCTTCAGATTTTTGCATTGTCTCTCCAATAATTAGTGTGCAAAATAGGTAGACAGATAAATACTATGTTTTATCTTATTTATATTTAAAGCTAATAATAAAAGGAAGAAAACAATTCTGTAAATAATAAACATTACATATCTCAAAACATAATTTTGGATTTTAAATTCGTGGACAACAATATTCAAGTCATTGGCTATAACCTGCTACTGCAATTCAGTTCAGAGTTATCAGAAGAAAGATATACATGTAAAAATTAACTTAGTGTGTTATATACTTTCATTATAGACCCTTTCATTTGTCCAAATACATGGATAATTTGAAATATAATTCTGAAATCATAATTCGGAAGTTTAAGCCATACCTGCTTTTTGGCGATTTTCCCTGGAAGTACTGCAAGCCTTATTCCATAGCCTCCTTGGCCAAAATATTCACAATTAATACAGTTAGTTGCAATTTCACACTGAAAAGTATCATGGAATAATAACGGAGATTTAATAGCAAAGTAGGGTAAACCTGACAAACATGAGTAGAACAGCCAAGTGGGGAGAAAAAAAGAATTTTAAAGGAAAGGCTGCTTAGTCATTTCAAGGTTCATTTGTTTAATTCTAATTGATTAGGGCTGCAACAGAGGAATATGGATCTATACAAATGTATACTTTGTAGTTTACTATTTAAATAAACACTAATTCTATTGCCTGCAAGTTTTTCAGAAGAATAATCTCTTTCTCATTCATTTCTTTTTCATTTGCTCCTTTTCCCACTTCTGCTCATGATCTTTCCTCCTTCTACTTCAGCCCATAATCTGACATTTCCTCTTCAGTGAAGTATTTTGTATTCTGGTAAACATGAAAGTAATATTATTCAGATTTACTGCTGTTGCTATACCTAGAAATTTTATTTGGATTTATTGTTACTTGTCTATAATTCCTAACTGCCCTACAGTAACTGTCAAAAGGTGAAGGCCTGAATATTAACCCAGGGAAATCTTTGAAAGATGTAAATGAAAATATTTATGTAAGATACACACACACACACACACACACAGTTCTCTCCCTCCTAAACATTTTATCTTATAAAAGAGCATCTGATGCCAAAGCATGAACAGTATGTTAAGGGCTTAACTTCAGTATTAATAACTCAGATTTGAGACTCTTGGCAATTAATTAAGATTAATGACAGAAGTCATCCCTTTCTCCCTAATGTAACACTTCCTCCCATCTCTTCAATTCCCCACTCCACTGACCCTTCCATGCTCATTTCAGGCTGTGAAAACCTCAGGTCCTGAAACTGATCCTGTTATGTGCTGCCTTTTTACCTGAGATTAACGAAGTAGACATTAGCAAATTTACAACCAACAGCTCAGACAGCTGCCCTACTTTAAGCAGTTAATGGAAAAAGAACTAATCTAGTTAAGAGCATAGGACTAGTTCATAAATCTGGATTCAGAGAATAGATAAAGCCATCATGCTTCTTCTGGAGAGTAGGGACTGAGTTCAGTTGTCAGCTTTCTGGTCATTTTGTTGAGAAGAGCCAGTGTTTCTATCAACTGTACTAATGAGACTCAGAGCTAGCATAAGATGCGTGTATGCTTGCACAGAAGATGATAATGCAAGAGACTGACATCATAGTGTATGATTTCACTGGGATAAACATACATCTTATAAGAATTCCAGTCATTGAAAGTTTCTCTTGGATCAAATATGAAACAAAGAGTAAATCTGTTTGAAAAAAAACCAAGAAGAATGCAACTGCAAGCAAGAAAATAATAAACATATCCCAATAAAGAGAATTAATAAAAATTATAAGCCTTCATCTATTCAGAATTCAACCTAAGGAGAAATAATTGTGTCATGCTCTTATAACTCAGAAAACGTTCAACATTTAATTATGAATTAAAAATTAATCATCATCCCCAAATGATAAACCTTAGCTCCAGAGAAATAGCATGTTTATGTATCAGCATCCTCAGTCATACTATTATAAGAGACAATTCATATTTGTCAAATTTAAGAATTGCTCTGATGTCAAATTTTCTCAGTAGCTTAGTTTCAGGACAGAAACATGAAGGTAAAATTATAAGTCCTGCTTACAAAAAACTTTTTAAGTTCTACAAAATCAAAGTATGTATCTCTCAAGAATCAGTAGAGTTTACTACATAAATTCATCAAGAATTCATCTTAATCAATTACAATAAAGCTAAAAGGGACATTAAATTACATAATTCTGTTCATTTAATCAGTACCTTGTATACATTATAGGGTAATATTGTGATTTTTTGGCATGAGACATCATACTCAGAATAAGTTAAGGTCTTATTTCTGCTCACTGAATTGTGGGAACCATGAGGTCTGTTCAGCCTCAGCTTAGATGCAGCAGGGGAAGGGAAGCTAAAATAACGGAAATAAAGTTAATATATGAAAAACATACATAAGGAATATGCTAATCCAGTTAAACACAGAGAATGTGGTAATAATACAACATTATACATGTTTTCAGAGACAAGGAAGAGGAATTGAGGAAGGAGGCCAGAACTGTCTAAACTGGTATGTACCGTGACGAGAGCAAAGCAGTGAAAATCTACGTGGTCTCTAGGGAAAGCAGGAAGAGAGAAAACTTAAGATCAAGGGTTAAACCTAACCAATGTTAGGTGATAGGAGAAGGGAGAGAAATGAAACTGTTAGGCAAAGATAATTGGAGAGTAATCATTCTTTACCACTGACCTCTAATCTGTATACCATGTATATAGATGTGTTATTTGAATTTTTTATTGAAGTATGTTACAGATTTACTGTCAATCATGATAGAATATAATATGATATGATATGATATATGTGTGTGTGATTGCAAACCAAACTGTGCTTAATACTGGTCAGGATTATGAAAAAAATATATAATATATATTATTTTCAATACACTAACCTGCTTTTGAAGAAGCATTATGGGAATCTAAAGTTTAGAAAATTAGAACCACCTTTTCCCCCCATATTTTCTAAGTGAAAAGAGTTCTCTAGGGTGAGAAATACGAAGTATATCAGTGAACAAAATTATTTTGAAATGGTAAAGCACTTGTAAACTATACCAATTTCATTAATTGAAAAAAGAAAAGCATTAGGAGAAAAAAATTTCTTATAAGTCTTTGAAATAAAAGGAGTTAATTTTAATTCAAAGTCATTTAAATAAAAATGGTAAACAAGTAAATGTCCATTGGCATTCTTAAACATAATTTTTGCAAAGTCTGAATAGTAAATCATTTTTATTTTTTACCTCAAAGTTTACAACAGTTTCAAATTCCTCATATATTAGAGGCTGTGATTTGATTCAGAGTGGAATTAGGGAAGAATATAAGATTATGTGAAGCAATTTTAAAGATGATTTACTTAGATTATAAATGTATATTATAAAAATTATAGTGTTTTATTTAGAAGCAAAAAAAGAAATGAAAGTTATTTAGCCAAAAATGTCATTTATTTCTCCTTAAAAGTATACATTTATACAATGTATTAGTATAAATTCATTTTTAAAAGGGGACAATGAAAGCTTCATACTCAAGCCAATTTCCTTAACTGAGTTACAAAGGTTTCCTTAAACTGAACTTATAAATGGGGGCCTGGTAGACATAAAGGCACCATCATTAGGCTCTCTGTTAAAGTAATAAACTGTCTACAAAACAATGTACTTTTTCCCTTCATTGGACTATATCCTTTGAGCTCTAAATTGAAAGCAATATTTAACATATACAGAATATTTAAATTTCTGTAAATTATCAGAAATTGTAAGGTGACATTTAAATAAATATAATCTATTGTAATTAAAATTACATAAGGGCTATAGAAAAAGTATTTAAACACAGAAAAAGAAAGGTTAAAAATCTACCTTTGCTGACATTTCTACTCCCAATTGGATGATTTAATTAATGTTCTCTAGGTGCTTAACAACAAAACTGTATATGAGTCTAAGAAAATAATGCACTTGGCCAGAGTGGGAGCAGAAGACAGTGGAGGAGGAAGACGGGGAGCTCACCAGCCTCCCCACAAATAGAATAATGCATTTGGCCATGGAACCAATGTCAACAAAGTTGAAATTTTTAAAGTACTCTTTTAGTGTGCCAAAGCTCACTGGTGACAAAAACAAACACACACACACACACACACAGAGACTTATTTTTAAACTCTGCATTAATTCAAGAAGAGGATATTTATATTAATTTAATAATTTTTGTCTCATGATTTTCTAAAGGTTGCTGATCAATTCTAACCAAGAAATATCTCTACCTAAACTTATAAATTAATATATAACATATATATGAGGCCACTAAATACATTTTAGATCAGAGGGGTAAAAAACCAATTAAATATCTAAGTTCTACTTATACTTTGGTTGAAAAAATAAACCTTTTGGGGTAATTTAAATGATTAAAATTTGCATATTCTGTTTTTTACTTTGGGGAACCAAATTGAGTCAACTCTTTCGCCAGCTTATATGCATAATTAAGAACAATTTTATTTAAGCTATGAAATGGTATCAAAAAAGCACTCTATTTTCTGAACTTGCTATTTTCCACTGAAACAGACATTAGTCGAAGACATATACACTGAAAAATATGTTCTGTAGGATTATATATACACATACATTTATATTAAACATTATACACACACATATATATACACACACACATAAATCAGACAGTGGAAATTGTAACAATGGCATGTTCATGACATAAGTTATTCTAGTAAAAATTTGTCTTTCAAATATGTGTAAACCAAAGTTAGTTCTTTCTGCGAATTTAAGTGGGATATTTAAGGTATTTTAAGGATGCCCTGAAATGTAATGACAAGAGGTAATAAGAACTGGGGCTTTCCTGATGGTCCAGTGGTTAAGACTCCATGCTGCCAGTACATGGGGTAAAAGTTCAATCCCTAGTCAGGGAATTAAGATCCTCAAGCATGCCATGGGGTACAGCCAAAAGATTAAATAAATAAATCTGCCTACTAAGGCTGTTTTCTGGCACGGGGTGGGGGGTGGGGGGCAGGAGAGAAAGATAGTAAGAATGGAAAGATACTGGTGGTAACAAAAAGGATAGAAACATCTACTGGTACTCTTTTCAAGTGCTGTTGCGTCATACTTGGCATACAGGACTGTACAAAATTTCAGATCTTATAGAAACAAAATGTAAGCAATCACTTAAGTCACAAAGTATTTACGTGGAATCTAAAAATGAAGTTTAAGAAAGCAGTTATTAGCAGCATCGTTCCAAGCACTGAAGACATCTTACACATCAAATCATCAGAGTGAGGTTTACGTCTTACAAATGTGATACAGAATTTAAAGGCATCCTGGTAGGAAATCGCTGCCTTCCAGATGCCTCTTCAATCTGAAGATGAAGTGGTTTGATAGCACAGAGCGCTGCTTTGTAAGCATGCGCGTTCATAGTGATCCTTGGGAGGGTAAGAATCCTTGAAAAAGCCACCACTGAAGAGGTGAGGCCGTTAGTTTGCAGCGCGAGAATTCAGAAGCAGGACTAACAAAGGACTGAACCTAAATCTAGATCTGGAGATGGAGGCTAGAGGTCCAGCCCGAATCATCTGCCCCTGAGGTTCTCAGGCTTCTCTGGTGCCTTCTAAATAAACCAGGGCTACCTATATTCTCAGACTGGGTTTTGGTGGCAGAGTTTGTCTGTAGATTTTTTTAAAAATCAGAGGACTAGCACTGAGTTCTGTTATAGTGAACTTTTTTTTTTTTTAAGCAACTACCATCAATCATTTTTAAAAATGAAAATATCTACCCAATTAATGGAAGTCCTCTCCATGTAATAAACTAAGCTTAACTGGAAACTCGCTATGCACCTATATTGCTTGTTTCACCACCGACTGATGAAAACTTTGCCAGGTGCTAGCATTTCTCCTCAGTCATTGCACCCTGGCTGCCCTCACTCCAAAGGCCACTTTGGATCAGCTCCTTTCCTTTATCTTCGTGGCGGCCCAACTAGCTCCTCAGGTGAGGCTTCCTAAATATTATTAACCATAACAGTTCATATTACCACAGAATCCTTATTACCTTAACATACCCCGGAGCTTTACTTGTCAGACTAATAATTTTACCAATCTGTTGTGCCAATACTGTGTGCGCACAATTATAAATTTTTGCAATATTCTCAGCGAATTATACAAATCCTTAAGATTTTTTTTCTAGCTGAATCTAGGTAGTAGAGGAGGAAACTTCCTTAAAAGGGAAAAAAACGCTTCCATTAACATGTTATTCTTACTTTTGATTTTTAATACCCAACTATCGCTACGCAGCCTTTATAAATGAGAAGAAAATTAAAGTCACTGCAATTTTCCCACTTTCGTCTTACTAAAATTTAAACACATCTGGCAAGAAAATCTAACTCTCTTTCATCACCGTGTAATAATAACCCTAAGTTTAAAAAACAAAAACATAGTGGGCATACTTCACGGGTGTTACTACCACCAGCATTCTTTTCTGGCCGTATTTCAATTTCTGTCTGCTTACTGGTGAACGAGGGACTGCGGTCTGAAGGTTAACATAACCTCGATGAGAGACAAGAAGCTCCTTGGAGATTGACTGGGTTTGTGGAACAGCTCCCTAACCAGGGCCGCGCTTTCTTCTTTGCTTTGCTGCTTCTCTAACTCTCTTTTCAAATAGAAAAAGAAAAAGAGAGAGAGAGAACGCCTGCTAATGCATCATTTATAAATTACCTTGTTATGGCAAAAACAAAACACCGCTTTGAAAACCAAACAAACGCCTGCTGCAGACCCCAGCCCGTTTGATGGAGGCCCTTCAAAAGAGTCCCCGGCTTCACGGAGGCTGTTTATGTGGAGACTTCGATCGGTACCTGCTGTCCCCCGTCACTCCCTGGAAACTTGGCGGCAGATGTTGCCGCGTTAAGTTGTCTCTGAAGTGGCTTTCCGTCCTCGTCTCCCCACCGCCACGGAGTCAAACTGCATTAGATCTCTTGATTCGCGCCTAAGGCAAGTTCGGGAGCGCAGCTGTGTCCACCCCCTGCTCCTACCTTTGGTGTTTCAGGCCTCCAGGCAGCGAGAGGGAGACCAAAACGGTCCTGCCGCTCTCAACTACCTCCGCTGACAATCCGGCCGCTCGCTGCGGGCTGGGGAGGCCGCTGCCGCCGCGGCGAACAGATGTCGGCGACAACCTGCGAGCTCACACCTGGACGCGCCGCCCGCACCTCGCGCCCGCGCGCTGAAACATTCATGACTCCGAGGACCGGCGGCCGCCATCAAAGCCCGGCCCCCGCGCCGCCCGCAGCCCCGCAGCCCCGCAGCCCCGCCGCCTGGCGGGGGCTGGCGGCGCCCACGGGTAGCCGGAGCGCGGGGGCCGAGCAAGAGGTGTCTGGCGTCGCTTTGATACTTGATGCCTGAACTTCAGTTACTTGATCAAGGACTTCAGTTCGGCCGCGGATGCTGCCACTGAGCCCGCTGCGGCCTCGGAGCCATGAAAGGAGAGCCATTTGGCTGGAAATTCAGCGTGACGGGCCTTGCCGGGGAAAGTGCGTGATTCTGGGTTTGGTTCTATGGACGCTGATGTGTTTATGAAACTAGACTCTCAAGAGGCAGAATCTGCAGTAAACAATTTATAAATCCATGACAGGATGGATTTTCGAGGTGCAAAACCGCGCTGTTGACTAAGGGGAAGCGGTGTTATTTTGGAACCATCAGCCACAATCTGAAAACGATGTTTTATTGTCTCTCAAGCAATTTTGTTGTCTTTCCGCCCCCCAAAGAAAGAGCGTGACTATTACTTTCTTTAAAATTGAGAAATGAGAAAGCGTTCTCATTTGTTTCTTGACAATATGCAGCAAAACTGCATCCATGCCCAAGGAAATGAAAATGTTTGCAAAAGTCCTCCTAATCTCTGCAATGTACAAATTGCTTTAAACACACACAAACACACACACAGACACAGACACACACCTCATACCATTATGCACACATTTCACAAGCATAGTCAACAGTAAACTCACTCAAGCCTTTACAAGCACAGAAAAATCACAAAATTATTTGCAAAATTTATTCACCAGTTTGTTGATAAGATTAAGTTTTCTTAAAAAGAACTGGCTTGAACAGCATAACATATATTCCAATGAACTATTTGATATGCAGAGACAAGTCTTTTTAGTGCGAATCAGTATTGATACATATATATACCTATATATACTATATATATAGTACACATATTTAAGAAATCTTTCATGAGTTGTCTGAGTAGTCAGAGATCTGTATTTTAACTTAGTTTTATCAAGTACTGATTGGTTTCAGGGGAGTCAAGTTGAAGATAGAATTTTATCCTTCCTTATGCTGGTGGAGCCTAGACATAGGTAAATCTAGCTATCTAAATGTGTCACACAAAAAAACACCCCAAGACTAATTTTCTCATTCAGTGATTATGTCCCAGCTTGCCTAGGAAATGCAAAACAAAGAATAGGCAGAAAACTAGAGGACTCTGCTACTTGGACATCTTTGTCTTCTAAATTTAAATTTTCCTCTACTCCATGTAATCCTATGAGATAAACCATATCTATATAAACTGCTAAGTTGCTTCAGTCATGTCCAACTCTGTGCGACCCCATAGACGGCAGCCCACCAGGCTCCCCCGTCCCTGGGATTCTCCAGGCAAGAACACTGGAGTGGGTTGCCATTTCCTTCTCCAATGCATGAAAGTGAAAAATGAAAGTGAAGTCGCTCAGTCGTGTCGGACTCTTAGCGATCCCATGGACTGCAGCCTACCAAGCTCCTCCATCCATGGGATTTTCCAGGCAAGAGTACTGGAGTGGGGTGCCATTGCCTTCTCCGATCTATATAAACTAAGTTGATAAAAACCTTTGCGTTCAGACAGTTTTATTTTTGATAGCTTACCTAACTAGCCACAATAAATAGAAGGTTACAGTGAGCCATGGTCTTCTTCTCCTGCATAGATAATTATGAAAGCAAAGCATCCCATCTTACTATCATACATAAAAATTAGCTGTGCCAAATATATTCTGTATCATTTATTCTCCTCCTACCTCTGGGTCCTCAGTGTCCTACTAGGTAAATTTAAGTTTCTCAAATGAAAGCTATTCTAAAGCAAAAAAAGAAGTACTGGAATTTTAAAAATATTATATGGTCTTTTTTAAAAAATAAAAGTTGTGGGATGCTGGCATATCAGCACAGATTATGCCATGTACCATGCAAACAATTTTATTTAGAGAAATAATTAAATATTACTTTTTGGATAATAATACTTGATGTATTCCAGTCATTGTAAAGTTTTTAAAATAAAGCCCACCAAACATTTACTAAGATTAAGTGTCCTATGTTTGATGCAGATTCTTTGGGCACAAGTACCAAAGTCCCATGAGTCGGCCTTATCAATAACAGTATTTACTATGCTCATGAGGAAAAGAATAGAGCAATTAAAGACTTCAGAAGAAGAAGCCAGAAAGAATATTAGCACAGAGTATAAGAAAAGCACAAGCTAGTATAAGAAATCAGCATATGGAGGATGGGAAATTAACACTGGAATTAACTCTATCAAATAAAGAGGACCTGGTAGATAATACAAAGGTGACAGAAACTCAGATATTCTTAATAATCTTTGTGAAACATGAAAAATGGGGAAATGAGAAATAAAAAGCGGGAAGGGCAAAGATTTCCCAGGCTGTCTAAAGGGAAAAAGTTATATGCTGTAAACTATAGGTCTGACATCAAACCCTGGTCTAAAAAAAATAATAAATATTATACAAGATCATAGCAAGAATTAGAAGTAAGAAAAAAATCATGTCACAATTACTTGATTTCCAGGACCAAATAATTTTGCATCACTGATTCAGTCAAATAGGTGACTACATAATATATATTATACCTTAAATACAGAAAACTAATAAAATTTATTAAATATCCTTATGAATAAGATGGCAAACTGAGTTAATACTATTGTTAGGCTTCTACCTTTACCATATTCATTTCAATTAACAGTGTGGAGTGTCAATCTGTGTGGAAGGTGCACATGGAGTACCCCACTGAGGTCTGAACTTGAACTAAGTGACAAAAATTTGCAGTTGACAAAATTTTGGAAGCAGCAAGGCCATCAAGAATAGGTATTATGAATAAAGATTAAATCAGACTGTGTCAAACACACATTGAATCATAATATATATCTGATGGAAAAGCAAATCAATTAACTGAACCAACAATTGATATTTACTAAGTTTAAAGTCCTGCATTTAAACAAAAACAAATTTAAAAATCATAAATCACATATATAGGTGAAGAGTGAAAAAAGTGGTAAACAAAAAACTGGGAAACAATAGAAGTTTACTATCTTTTGTCTATATTTTTTAAATACAAAATCTTTTAAAATTGAAAGTTTTGTGTTAACTGTGTCACTAAAATACATTTGGAAGAAAAAACTAACCTTAACTAACTGGAGAGTATTTATGGTCTATTATTATCCACCTGTACTAATCAATATTTCTGTAACAGAATGTCTCAACACTGAGCTCAGGAGATGATGCTTTCCACAGTATGTAAACAGATATACAGACTGTATCAGATTCCTAAAATCTGAAAAATTCTGAGTTTTGAAACAATTTAACCTCAAGAGTTAGGATAAAGGTTCTAGGATTATATCAGACAGAAGAATGAGCAAATTCTCAAAAAAACAAAGGAAATTTTGGTCAAAATAATGAAAGCATTATTCTGCAATCATGGAAAAATAAATGATGCTTTAACTTGCTGGGGCAACGTGTAAACTATTCTAGCACTGTAATCTAAGAAGAATGTTTACTTGGTATCTAACAAAGTGTTTGGTACATTTTAGACATTAGATAGATATTTGTTTGAATTAATGGAAGAATGATTATAATGCATCATTCAGAAGCACAAATATATCAATTTATCCAAGCTCAAAGATTTCTTCTATTCCTAATTCATCATTCTAGCTTGAATCCCCAACCCCCAGACTATCTTTTAATCTACACATCACTGTTCTTGGTTACCTGAGAGATTTTGCTCATGATGCTTCATCTGTGGAAATACTCATTCCACCTAGCTCCACCTGATAAAATCTTATGCAAAAGCTAGCAGGTCTCTATTTTTGATGAAGCATTCCCAGATTCCTCCAGGAAGAGTTAATGTCTCTTCCTCCATGTACTCAAGAGTACTTGGTGCTTATCTATATATGGCTTAGATCATGTTCTGGAATAAATTTTATTTTTGTTTGTATCCCAAAGTTTAGATTCCTTAAGGGCAAAGGCTATCATCTGTACCCCCCAATATTACCAGATGCATATTTATAATCTATAAATTACTGAATTTAGTCAAAATTAGTACAAATGAGAAAAGGCCATAAAACTAAATTTTAATCATGAGAGTTAGAGGAATATAGAAGGTTACTGACAAGAGTGTTGGACTCTCTTGTTTTTGCTAATACATCTTCAGTGCTACCACTATACCCAACACTTAAAATGTTGAAAATTAACGTCTAAGTTGGGAGAGAGAAAACTAAGATGATACATGAAAACAATTTTTAAACTTATAAAGTGAAAGTCTGGCATATTGAAGAAGAGAGTTGTTATATGTCGTTTGAGAAGCAGAACTCTAG
Source organism: Redunca redunca (assembly GCA_006410935.1). Lineage (NCBI taxonomy): Eukaryota > Metazoa > Chordata > Mammalia > Artiodactyla > Bovidae > Redunca > Redunca redunca. The sequence continues at coordinate 279,586 of SJYQ01002853.1, forward strand.
AAAGTGAAAAGGGAAAGTGAATTTGCTCAGTCGTGTCCAAGTCTTTGTGACCCCAAGGACAGTAGCCTGCACCAAGCTCCTCCGTCCATGGGATTTTCAAGGCAAGAGTACTGGAGTGGGTTGCCATTTCCTTCTCCAGGGAATCTTCCCAACCCAGGGATCGAACCCAGGTCTCTCACACTGTAGACAGACACTTTACCGTCTGAGTCACCAGGGAAGACTCCAACTCTAGATTATGCATTAATTTGAACAGAGGCACAAACTTCATTAAATACAAGAACTTTGTATTAACCACAGTGGTTTGGTAATGAAAAAGCCTGCTTCACAAACCACCTAATTCTCTCTACCTATGGTCACAGCAAAGGGTAAATGATCTGTTAGGAATATTCCAGGAATATTTTCTCAAATTGGTTTTCTAAATGGTTGAACTCAGATGTTTTTAAAATTATCTCCATCTCATAGAAGTAAAATCTTAAGATTTAGATGTTTTGATAGTTTAAACACCACGCTAGATTCATATAACATTAAATATAGCTTGGCACTGAAAATATTAATGTCATCAATTATTTCATCCTTAAAAGAATAATCCAGCTTTTTCCCAACACATCCCAGGTACAAACCTCATCTCCTTCCTGAGGTCGCATCAAGGAAACTCGGTCATACTGCCTCCGCAACAAAGCCCAGAGCGCGTCCAGCCGACCCTAAAGGGAAACATGATCTATAAATCTCTGGGAAATGTACTCAACCTCTGCTTGCCAAATAGATGAGCTAAAATGAAGAAGATAAAGTCTTTTCCTCTACTCTCATTTCTTTCATAAATTAAATGAATAACAGAAACGGAGTTTCTTGTTGCTGAGAAATGACTCAGTTAGTTGTTAGAAGGTAAACCGAATGCCTGCTGTTTGATATACCTCGGTCCTCCTTCAGGGAGACTAAAAGGATTACACTTTAGGAAGTTGCAGTTAAATCCCACAAAGTCTGAACAGTCACCTTAATTGGCGTGTACCACTTTGTCTGAGGAGGCTGGTGTGTGGGTTTAGATCGCGGTGGTCTCGGTCTGACGGGCTCCTCTGGTTCTTCAGGAAGGGTTACCACAGCATTTTTGGCTTTCTCTAGCCTTGCACCTTCTTCTGTAGATCCTTTATCACCCCAACGAACCTTTAAAACAAAGGGAAATATTGTTATCAGACAAACAGTGGCCTAGGAGAACAGACTCTTGTTCAGCTGGTTCTTGGCTCATCATCTCAAAGTCAAAAGATGAGTAAGTAACCTAACTCCAAATTTCTCTTCTGAGATTTAACAGATTTTTCACCACTCCTTATGTATTTCGTATCAAGATCCTAGAAATAAAGACCCTTTATAAAAATTTGGCATCAATTAAATTTGATACAACCATTTCTCCATTGTTTCAGATAAGGAGTTAATTTGTATTTTACAAGGGAAATGTATAATTCTATTCTCTAGGTATGTTCTCCTTCTAGCTAAACACACACCCCTACATACTGATGACAATGGTTGAAATAGATGGTAATGATGATGATAATTAGCATTTACTGAATAATTATCATGTGCCAAGCTGCATTTAATCCATACAAAAAATGCTATGAAATAGATACTGTGTTTTTTGCTTCCCATGGAGGAAACAAAGATACAGAGAGGTTAAGTGATGAGCCCAAAGCCACACAGTAAGTAGCAAGACAGGGATTTGAACATGCTAGTCTGAAGTGGACAAGATGTTTCAACTAGGTTAGAATTTTACAAATATATTTTATAAAAGGAGTTAATTTTTCCTTCCAAAGTTTCCATCAAGTGTGACTAAGGACAAAAGTATGATTAAACTTTCACCTTTGGAAGTAAAAATAATTATGTATGTTTTATCTTCACTTTGTAAAGCAGCTCTCAGTCTTCAGTTTATTTGACATCCACATTTTTCATTAATGAAGACAAATCTGAAAAGACTCTGAAGAGAAGAATTCAGAGACATCAGAGATTTCCATAAACTTGGGGGAATTCATTTCTCTGAAAACCCTGGACACTGAAAAAAAAACTGCAAGGTCAAGTGATGCTTTCTTTATTTTTCAATGAAAATTGGCTAAATCTGAGCCAAATTTTTTTCAAGTGTGGGCATGTGAAGAGGATGCAGCCCCAGAGGAAGGTTTTGTTCATCCAAGAGCAGCAGAGAAGTCTAAAAAGCAAGGATGTTACCAAAGAAGACAAAGATAAGTGAAGCTCTAAAAAGAAACAGGAAGGCCTGTCCTGGGCACACAGTGACTCACCAGTGTTAAGTAATTTCTACAAAGAAAAAATGATTAATAAGCTTTTTAAAAGCATTTTAATGACTTGAATTAGTGGACAGGAATACAGATGATTACTGTTCATAGAAAGATCTATTCATAGCTTTTTGATAAGGCTTACTTAGATGTTTTTACCTTTTTTTAACTACAATTTTAGAATAGGTTTTCAATTTCAAGTGGACCCTGTTGAGTCATTAAAATGTATCTGTATCTTTCAGTGTGATCAGTGGTACTAGAATGTTCTTTATGAGGTTGTTAAAATTGTTTTAAACACCATTAAACCTTTAGAGCTAGATAGTCGGCTTTCTTTCCAGAGAAATGACCTTCTCTTTCAAATCAGTGTCTTCGCCTAGATTAATTAAAACTTTAAAAATCTTTAAATATATCTAAATTGAACTAAAAAATTCTAAAACCAGGACCCATCTCCTGCAGTTGTAAAGTCTCAATTCTAAGGGAGAAAAAAAAGAGGAAAATAAGATACATAGTCAAATAGTATCATAACATAGAGAAGTAATTCGGAGTAGAAGTATAAGTAGGTAAAATTTAGGCCCATTCAGAAGTTATAGATTGTTAACTTAGATTTTAACTAGTGCAGCATTCACAGTTGATATCACAGAGGTAATGGTAATTGTATCCTTCCTCTAAATAACATTGGCACCATTCTCAGATAAAGAACACGAAGATAGTTGAACTTGAGTTCTCACCCAACATGGCATTTCTAAGGACTCAACTATTAAACAACTAAATGTATGATACTAGGGTAGTGGAAAAGTCCATTTTACAACATCTTATGGAAAAAACTGAATGAACTTTTTGGCCAACACAATATATAATTGTTGTTGCTGTTGTTTAGTCACTAAATTGCGTCCAATTCTTTTGCGACCCATGGATTGCAGCCTGCCAAGCTCCTCTGTCCATGGGATTTTCCAGGCAAGAATACTGGAGTGGGTTGCTGTTTCCTTCTCCAGGGAATCTTTCCAAGCCAGGGATTGAATCCATGTCTCCTTCATTGGCAGGCAGATTTTTTACCTTTGAGCCACCAGGGAAGCCCCAATTATAGTTGTTGAGGTCTAAAATAAATACATTACATAAATCCATTATTCTTAGTTCATCATAGCTGTTTCATCATTATCACCATCACCACATACAATAGCACAATCAATTCTCACTCAACTTCAAATTCTAAAGCTAGGAAACACTATATAGAGTTTTCCTTCAACATATAAATTTTAATATTTTAGTTTGACCACATTGAGATAGCCAAAAAGGATAAAAGAATAACAGGAATAGATTGCTAAAGGCAGCCTTAACAAAATTGATATATCTGACTTTTGACTATTTTTTTAAAAAGTGCAAGTTTGATAGCTAAATGTTTCCGACTCTATTTGGTTTTCATGATAAACAATGAAATTCCATAATTTCTGAGCATATTCAGAGGTTGTATCATAAAGGAGCAATTTCAGAACTGAGAAAAGAAACAAAAACAGTTTCCTGCTGAACTTTCAGAAACACATGTGAAGTCATCAGGTACTGTGGATCAGTTGTGCTAACAGCTGTTATTAACATCAGTTCAGCTCCAGCTTTCTGCAAATAGCCATTACCACAGTGTTTAAATATTTAATGTAAAGGAAAAGGAAGAAAGACTTTCTACTAAAATTCCTATACTGGCTTAAAATAACATTTAGTTACAAAGACTTATGTTTTAATTCAGATGTACCATGATTTCTATAATTCTGTTTACTTTCCCTTTAAGGTATTTTTTTTTTTAAGGAAAATACTTTCCAGATTTGAATAGGCATGATTTTCAAACAAGGTATGTTTTCTATTTTTCCTCTCCAAGTTTAAATAAATTCATGCTTGAAAAAGTCTAATGGTGCTTAATTCTCAGTGTATTTTTATTGTATATTTTTACATATTGTGTTTCTATATTTACTTGCTCATTTTTTTCATCATTCCCATCCTTATTTCCATCTCACTGATGGAGTAGTCCACAAAATGTAGCCAAAACTATCCATGGTTAGGGAACTTCCTTGGTGGTCCATTGGTTAAGACTTTGCTTTCCAATGCAGGGGGAGCGGATTTGATCCCTGGTCCAGGAAGTTAAGACCCCACATGCCTCGCAGCCAAAAACCAAAATGTAAAATAGAAATAAACAATATTGTTTCGAAAAACCAAAATGTAAAACAAATTGAACAAATTTAATAGAAACTTTAAAAATGGTCCACATTAAAGAAAAAACTTTAAAAAAATGATCTATGACTAAAATGGACTCTGATTTATTAACAGTGAGTGAGTCCTCATAAATTTTCTTCAGCTAAAAAGAAAGGGCAGTGTAATTTCATATTAATTAAGTCAAAACTAAAACACAAATAAATAAATTTCAATTCAACTAAATTTTAAATAAAAGAGTCAATAACTCTTAAAACTTGAAATGTGAGTTACTCAAGGATGTTCATGGCCCCATGGCTTTCCTGACCATATTCCAGTAACATGCCTTTTAACTTGGAACCCATTCAGGAGCTCATGCATATGCTTTTCTTTTCTGTAGAAAGAGACTTCTAATCTGGAATACTAGAATATTCGAATAACAAAAATCTGCCACAATTCCTTGTGTTTTCAGTAAGAACAAATATACCAGGTGGCTCAGATGGTAAAGGACCACCTGCAATGCAGGAGACCTGGATTTCATCACTGGGTCGAGAAGATCCCCTGGAGAAGGGAGTGGCTACGTACTTCAGTACTCTTGCTGGAGAATCCCATAGACAGAGTTGCCCGGCAGACTACAGTCCATAGGGTGGCAAAGAGTTGGACACGACTGAGCAACTGAGCACGTATGCAATGTATTTGAACCCCACTGTCATGTGGCATTCTATATGTGTGGATTTCAAAACGGAATTAGGCTTATTATTCTGATATAAATTAGTACATGCTCACTGACAAATAGGTCATGAACAAGCAGGGAAATACATAACACAAATTGAAAGTCACTCCATTCAAAGACAACTACTAACACATTGTGCTAATTCCTGTCTAACCAGTTTCCCCCTGCATACATCTTCTTATATACATGCTTTGCCAGGATCTATGTTTAATAATAAAGTGATGATATAAATGAGAAAATCCCTCCAATTGCTCCCTTGGGTGGGAGGCTGGCTTATCTCTGCCACTGTTAAGGGGTCAGTGCTGACAGGGCTTGCTTATTATTAATTATTCCATCACACTGAAAAATATGTCTGTGGTGATAAGACCTCATTTGATATTTAAGATATAATATTTAAGTTCTATTTTAATCCATACTTTTTGCCACTCTATAAATTTAATACACTCTATAAATGATATTTAATATTAATTATGATTATTCATAAGTGGCAACTAAAACCTATTTTATTTTTATTTTTTTAATAAACATTATTTATTTTAATTGGAGGGGAGGCTAATTATTTTACAATATAAAACCTATTTTTAAAAAGCCTTAAAAGTACTTCCTCTACATTTGTGCTAGGGTCATATCCACTCTACTGAATATTTTAACTTTTTTTTCTCCCCAAACAGAACTTAACTACTGAATCTTTTCAAAGACAAGCATTGTTGCAACTTTAAGTAGTTGGCTTCTTCAAAGTTGATGTTCTTTGTAGTCATTTTTTCCAAAACAGTGAGGAAAATCCCTAATTTTGTTTTGCCCTTTAGAATTCAGGCGTCTTATCAATGCAATCCATTCTAATGAAGTCAGTTCTTGCACAGTTTTGAAATGGCTAGAATTATTCCATGGAAAAAAATTGCCCCCCAAAATAACACATGTTAAGAAAAATTGGATGGTATTGGGAAATTGAGCTGTGAAAAGTAGTTTCCATGGCTTAATAGTTCTAAAAATATATATTCCAGATTAGCAGCTTCTATATTTTTTAAGATATACCAACCTCCATTCTTTTAATTCCTCCAACACCTCGACCACCATAATAGGAAGCATCCACAGTTGGCCATTTCTTGGTAGGCAGAGGTTCTTCTTCCTCCTATGCAGATACAAGTTTTTAAAAATGCATTTAATTAATTCCTTAAAATGCTACTTAGTCAGAACTGGCTCATATTTAGATATTTTTCTGAATACCACTGATATGGAAGAAATATAGTGAAAATTACACAAAGCACATGTGTATGTACTTCTGCTTACATGTATAAATTTCAAGTGAAGTTCTACAGAATATAAGGGCTCCTTTCATTCCACAGTTCATGGAATCTACCTTATTTGCTAGGCTACCAGAAGTTGCTCTTTAACTATGAACTTCATTTGTTTTTTCCAGATTTATTCATCATTTCATATGTAAAAAGATAAAACATTAAAATTAGGACCACATTTCCATGATCGTTTAAAGTCTCAACATATGTGTAAATTTGAACCCTGCAAAATTGGTACTAAAAAGGTAGTTGAGAAGCTTTGAAAATGCACAATGCCATGTTTCTTCTTGCTAACAGAATATTACTAGTATATATGCTATATACTAGTAATATAATATTTAACATATATTATATTAATAGTATGGTAATACAGCATATAGTAATAATATAAAAGTAATAATAATTTTGAAGAAAGTAATAATATCTTTAAACTGCAAGCTTGGATCTTCCAACTTTTTGTAAATAAAGTAAGTAACAGCAAATTATCCATATATTGGTATAAAAAGTAAATTAAATCTCTATGTACTATTGCTCCTGATGGCCAGTATATGTTTATCAATGTATGAAGGTCCCATCTTCTAACATGTAAAAGTAACCACAAGGTTTAAAAAATAACAAGTGACTTTCATAAACTCAAAAGTCAATATATCAGAGTTACCTAACAACAGTGTAATTGATCATATCTGGGCATAATATCTAAACACACACACACACAAAAATACCCACATCACTTATTAAGCACTCATTTACCTCTTTTGGTGCAGAAGGTGGTGGTGGAGGGGGATCCTTGATAACCTGTACCAAAAAAAAAAAAAAAAAATTAAATGTAGGAACTTCAGTGGCATCGAGAAGAGACAGTAAAAATGTATAAAATAATTAGATTAGTAAAATACTGTGGTGGTGCCAAAGATGTCCCTGATCAACTTAGCCTCTCAACACTTATGCCCCTATCGCCCTTTGAAACTGGGTTTTTTCAACTAGCTTTTGACTAACTAGCAACTACCAGTAGTTTTTTTTTTTAACTAGCTAACCAACCAGCACATTCACTCATTTTATCTTTATGATATAGATACATTATAGCTTCATTTTTCAGGTGAATAACAAGAAAACTGTCAAATACCTTTCACTAAGTGTTTCTTCTAATGTTAAAATGCAAACATTTTTCACTAGATTACAGTTTGTTCCCTCAGATGGAGAGGGTATTTACTAGCAAAGTCTTCCTGCTGCGATTCAATGATTCTTTTCAAATTGATGATATAAAAATCAGCTTGCATTGGATGAGATAAGGGAAATGAACATACTCTCTTTCCCCACCTTTTTTTTTCCCTAGAAACAAATCAACCTCTTAGCTAAGATTCCTTTCCTCAGTGGATTATTTCATGAAGTCTGATATGGCTCATTCTTTATGTGAGAGGAATATAGACTGAAATCTGATTTAAATGATCTTCACTGGTATTGGGGTGTCTGGACTTTCATACCATCCTGATAGAAAATGACTGACCAAGTGCCAACGGCTTCTGATGATTCGGGTACACATCCAAGTACACATACAAGTCTGTATACTAAGAAGGAAAACTTTGAAAATCTAACTGTTCCACTTCATTTAAGGTCAAATGTTTCAGTTCTGTTATTAGATGCTTAAAATTTTAAAAGAGTAGCTTTGAAAATGAATATCATCAAAGAATTCTTTTACTGCACTGGTATCTTCCTGTTATCATGAGTATGTACTTATTTATTTTTTAAACTTTTTATTTTGTATTGGGGTATAGCCAATTAACAAACAATGTTATAATAGTTTCAGGTGAACAGTAAAGGGACTCAACCATGCATATACATGTATCCATTGTCCCCCAAACTCCCCTCCCATCCAGGCTGCCACATAACATTAAGGAGAGTTCCATGTGCTATACAGTAAGTCCATCTTGGTTATCCAATTTAAATATAGCAGTGCATACATGGTCCATCCCAAACTCCCTAACTATCCCTGAATTTTTTTTTACAGACTGCTTATATTTTAAAGATATATACTAAATCACTTTCAGGTTAATGATATAATTCTGATATTTTCACCAAAATAATTTGAAGCGGGAAGTGAATAGGGTTACAGATGAAATAAGATTAGCCATAATTGAGAATCACTGAAGCTGTGTGAAGAAAACATGGAGGATTCATTATTTTACTCTTTCTCTTTGCATATGTTTGAAATTTTCCATAATGAAAGGTTTTTAAAAAATATTTAGAGAACTGACTCATAATCCTTTTTATGTATATTACTTTGATTGCCGGGAACCAGCGTGAGGAACTCCGCCCATGGCAAAGATCATGAGGAAGGAGGCTTGGCATTACACAAAGGCGGGATCGAGCCTCAGGAAACCCCCTGTTCCTGAGCATCTACCCCCAAAACCAGAGTCTACCTACTTTACTGTTTCATGCTCTCACCTATACCTCTGACTTTACGGAGGACTGACCCCCATTACCTCTCTCGGAGAAGGAGTTAGCTTACAGCTACAAGTCAATAAAAATTCCTGGGCATGACAAGAGTGTTTCAACTTACAAACTCCTCTGAAGGTTATCTAGCCTGCCTGTACAGGTTCCTCTGGCCACATTTGATTGTTTACAGCCTCCCAATCGTGAGAGGCAGGAGATGTTTTAGACTTACTAAAGGCAGATTCTTTGGGGAAGTTAGAAATTATTAGTATAGTGGGTTGGTTAGGAATTGTATTGGTGAAGAGTTTTTCATTTGTTGTGCCAATAATTGCTGCTAATTCCCTGCCCTGGGTGTGACAAGAGTGTCTCAGGTCAAACCTCTCCGCAGGCAGACTAGTTTGTGTGAAAGGATTATCCATACTCCTGCCATTATGCACATGATTGTTTCAGTTCAGTTCAGTTGCTCAGTTGTGTCCGACTCTTTGCGACCCCATGAATCGCAGCACGCCAGGCCTCCCTGTCCATCACCAACTCCCACAGTCCCAGACTCGCGTCCATCGAGTCAGTGACGCCATCCAGCCATCTCATTCTCTGTTGTCCCCTTTTTCTCCTGCCCCCAATCCCTCCCAGCATCAAAGTCTTTTCCAATGAGTCAACTCTTTGCATGAGGTGGCCAAAGTACTGGAGTTTCAACTTTAGCATCATTCCTTCCAAGGAAATCCCAGGGCTGAGCTCCTTCAGAATGGACTGGTTAGATCTCCTTGCAGTCCAAGGGACTCTCAAGAGTCTTCTCCAACACCACAGTTCAAAAACATCAGTTCTTCGGAGTTCAGCCTTCTTCACAGTCCAACTCTCACATCCATACATGACCACAGGAAAAACCATAGCCTTGACTAGACGGACCTTGGTCAGCAAAGTAATGTCTCTGCTTTTAAATATACTATCTAGGTTGCTCTTAACTTTTCTTCCAAGGAGTAAGTGTCTTTTAATTTCATGGCTGCAGTCACCATCTGCAGTGATTTTGGAGCCCAAAAAAATAAAGTCTGACACTGTTTCCACTGTTTCCCCATCTATCTGCCATGAAGTGATGGGACTGGATGCCATGATCTTCGTTTTCTGAATGTTGAGCTTTAAGCCAACTTTTTCACTCTCATCCTGATTGTTTACTACCTCTCAACCATAAACAGCACAGAGAGTTTGGAGTATTTTGAAAGTCTTAATTAGCATAGGGCTTTTCTCATTGTTGAGTCAATGATTGCTGCCACGCCTCCATATCCTTAGGTACCTGGGAATATACTAATCAATGTATTTGGAATACAGAAAAGGAAATATAGTAGTTTTTAATGTTAGCAATACTAGACTTTTTGAGTTAATGAATTTTCTCTTTTGTTATAGATCACTGTACTTTGTTATAAATCACTGTGTCCTTGCTATGTAAAAGTGTAACTTTATCACTATCTTAAGACTAAATAGATCTTAAGAGGAACATTGGTGAAGGGTTTTCATTTGTTGGGCTGATGTTTGCTGCTAAATCTCCATATTCCCTGCCTTATAATGACTATAACTAGCATATAGGAGAAATAAGTATTAACCTTTAAGATTAATCATGTTAACCTTGGGTAAAATAAATTCCTTTCTTGATTGTAACTCACTACACCCTCACCCTATAGGAATGCAACTTTATTTGGAGGGTGGTGCCTGGTTTAAGAAAAAACACCCTTGGAAAAAATAAGTTTTTTGGTTATCAGAAAGAAAGGATCATAAAAGGTCAGCAGGCCTCATGGCCAGAAGATGATGTATTCCATATAAACCAAGTTATTCAGCCTCTTTTTCTCTGCTAATTTTCTAATCCCTCTCTATCTGTAATTAAATAAGTTTTTTCCTAGGACGCCGATTCCGTCCCCACCTTTGAATCACCGTGGATCCACCGGGGCTAGACCCCGGCATTTGATCATTCTAATTTTGGTTTAGATCTAAATCTCAGGAAGAAAAAAAACAGGCAGTAACCACAATCACATGGATATAACCGGACAGTAATTTAATCTGACTGAATCTCAAACTAATTCATCGTAGCATTTGAATGCTACAAGAAATGCTGTTATTTTTACTTAACCCTTTTATTATCCAAGTTCTTTTTATCAATAAACACAAAATTCCAGTTCATTTTGGTAATATTGAAGGATAGAAATCTGTGAATTTTGAGATTTAGCCCAGAAATAAATGCCAAGAGAGGATAAAGATTTAAAATAATACTGTAGTAAAATAAGACAACGGTTATCATGCTACAGATGCATTTCCTTTATAAAAAGGAAGCACTCAGCTTATCTGCAGGGCAGGAATAGAGATGCAAATGTAGAGAATGGATATGTGGACAAGGCAAGGGAAAGGAGAGAGTGGGGCGAACTGAGAGAGTGGCACTGAGGTATGTAACTAACATGTGTAAAATAGAGAGCTAGGCAATGGCAACCCACTCCACTACTCTTGCCTGGAAATCCCATGGACGGAGGAGCCTGGTAGGCTGCAGTCCATGGGGTTGCTATGAGTCGGGCACGACTGAGCGACTTCACTTCCACTTTTCACTTTCATGCATTGGAGAAGGAAATGGCAACCAATTCCAGTGTTCTTGCCTGAAGAATCCCAGGGACGGGGAGCCTGGTGGGCTGCCATCTATGGGGTTGCATAGAGTCGGACACGACTGAAGCGACTTAGCATCAGCAGCAGCAGCAATGGGAAACTGCACAGGGAGCTAAGCTCACTGCTCTGTGATGACCTAGAGGGATGGGATGGGAGTGGAGGGTGGAAGGGAAGCTCAAGAGAAAAGGGATATATGGATACATAGAGCTGACTCACTTTGTTATACAGCAGAAACTAGCACAACACTGTAAAGCACCTATACTTCAATAATAAACAAAATTTAAAAATAAAATAACAGTAATCTAGAAAATAAATTAATACAAGTATGGCAAATCAAAAAAAAAGAAGCACGCATGTCATTATCAACGTGCATGTCCAAAATAAATGAAAACAAGATCAGTCAATATTTCATACTCAGCAGAGTCCAAACCAACTTAATTACCTTCATTTACAAACTAATTCTTCTTCCTGTCTTCCCTGTTTCTTTCAAGTAAATCATTTTCTTTAAAATTGCAGCCTTAAAATTTTCTCATAATCTATAATTTATTCTCACCTCTGAATGACTTCACCAAATCATTTACCATGTCCAACAGACTTTTTGAAATAGTCCAGTCTCTGCAGTGTGTATGTGTGTGTCTGGCTCTCTCTTTCTCTCCACATTCCTATCTTTTCCTCTCCTTTCCCCACCATGAATTCCCCAGTCTTCTCAAAGTAGTTCAGATTTCCTTAATATGCACAGATGCCTGTTTGTTCTCCCCTAGCATTGATCACAATTGATAATTTTATCCAACTCCAAAACACTGTAACTTCTATGAGAATGAATTTTATGTCTGCTTTGTTCCTAATTATATTCCCAGAATTTAGCAAAGTGTCTAGCAGAAAAGAAGGGAAGAAAGGAAGTTAGAAAGAAAGAAAAGGGAGTAAGGCAGGAAAAAGAAAAGAAAATGGAAGAAGAGAGAATGAGGAAGGAAGAAGGGAAGAAAGGAAGGAAGGAAAGAGGGAAGGAGAGAGGAGAGGAGGAAGGAAGGAGAGAGGAAAAGGAAGGAAGTGAGGGGAAAGGAAGGAGGGAAGGCAGGAGGAGAGGAAGATGACAGTAAGAAGGAAGGATTCCTTGCATTCCATTGCCATTCAGTTCAGTTCAGTTCAGTTCAGTCACTCAGTCGTGTCCAACTCTTTGCAACACCATGGACTGCAGCATGCCAGGCTTCCCTGTCCATCACCAACTATTAGAGCTTGTTCAAACTCATGTCCATTGAATCAGTGATGCCATCCAACCATCTCATCCTCTGTTGGCCCCTTCCCCTCCTACCTTTAATCTTTCCCAGCATCAGGGTCTTTTCCAATGACTCAGTTCTTTGCATCAGGTGGCCAAAATATTGGAGCTTCAGCTTCAACATCAGTCCAGTGAATATTCAGGACTGATTTCCTTTAGGATGGACTGGTTGGATCTCCTTGCAGTCCAAGGGACTCTCAAGAGTCTTCTCCAGTACCACAGTTCAAAAGTATTAATTATTCGGTGCTCAGCTTTCTTTATAATCCAACTCTCACATCCATTCCCATTATCATTACCTAAAATCATGAACTCGAGAGTCTTTGGACCTTAAAAATATCTAGTACAATATTTTTCAACTTCCCCATTGAATCCAACCAGAACTTCATTATTCTGAAAAATCCCCACCTAGTTGTCATCCAACTATGTCTGAATTCCTGCAATAAAGAGAAATTCACTACTTCACTAAGCAATTCATTCCACTGGCAAGGAACCCATATCATTTGAAAATTTTTCCCCTAACTGAAGCCAAAGCCTCCCTCTTCGTAGTTTCCACTTTTTAGCCCTGATCCTACAGTGTGAAATGTATACACACACACAGACAACTATTTTTAATTCCAGAAGACAGGGTTTCCTGTTTTTGAATACTAACCATATATCATCTGAGAGCTAAACCTCACAATCATTTTTCATGTAATGGTCTGAGATATTGGGTGATCTTGGTCAGTTTCTTTAGTATGTATTCATTTGTACAATATCTCAAAGTGTGGATTCTAGAACTGATAAATAGCATTTTAAGTGTGGCCAAGCCATTAATTAAAGGCATGGTACTCAGGAAAAACAGATGCACCCCTGGCAGTCCTCACCTTCATTCCATGCATTTTAATTAATAACATATTGAAAACTAGGATTGATCTATAATTACCATAGCTTTATTTTGGCATTAATATCTACATGCTTTGCGTGTGTGTGTGCAAAGTCACTTTAGTCGTGTCCAACTCTTTGCAACCCTATGAATGGCAGCCTGCTAGGCTCCTCTGTCCATGGGATTCTCCAAGGAAGAATACTGCAGTGGATTGCCATGCCCTCCTCCAGAGGATCTTCCTGACACAGGGATGGACCCTATGTCTCATTATGTTTCCCGCATTGGCAGGCAGGTTCTTTACCACTAGAGCCACTTGGGAAGCCCCTACATGTTTTACTTGTAGCTAAATTATACATGCAGCTTGCTTCTCTGTCTTTAACTCACCCTTCATTCTGATCTATGCAGCCAGGTCAATATTTTTCTAAGCTTGCTGTTGTTTGCTGTTCAGTCTCTAAGTTGTGTCCGACTCTTTGCCACCCTATGGACTGCTCCTCTGTCCTTCACCATCTCCCAGAGTTTGCTTAGATTCGTGTCCATTGAGTCGGTGCTGCTGTTCAATCATCTCATCCCCCGCTGCCCTCTTCTCCTCTAACCTTCAATCTTTCCCAGTGTCAGGGTCTTTTCCAGTGAGTCAGTTCTTCACATCAGGTGGCCAAAGTATTTGAGCTTCAGCTGCATCAGTCCTTATAATGAATATTCAGGGTTGATTTCCTTTAGAATTGACTGGTGTGATCTTCTTGCAGTTCAGGGGACTCTCAAGAAATTTAATTGATTGCAATAGGAGCTTAACTGATCTTTTCTCTATACAAAATGGATCACATGCTCCAGTGCCCACAACTGAAATCAAGGAATTACTGAATTTTGGGAAGAATCTTACACATCACGCTTCTACTCAGTTTTGCAAATTATCATAAAGTGCTCTAGCGTTCTTTCACTGGGAAAAGCCTAAGGTACCTCCATTCCTAAGTCTAAATTTAATATATAGTACTCATTTTCATTTCCTTGTGAGGATTTTAAATTTACTCTGGTTACTACATGTACATCTTGTACTGGTATATGAATTTCTGAGAACTGAAACAGTATCCCCAATCCTATATTATACTATGTGCATGTGCATGCTCAGTTGCTTCAGTTGTGTCTCTTTGTGACTCTATGGACTGTAGCCCGCCAGGCTCCTCTGTCCATGGGATTCTCCAGGCCGGAACACTGGACTGGGTTGTCATGCCCTCCTCCAGTGGATTTTCCCAACCCAGGGATGCAACCCACATCTCATGTCTCCTGCATTGGCAGGCTGGTTCTTTACACGAGTGCCGCCGATATCCCCTTGAGAATTACTGAACATCCACCTCCATAATACCTCTTTTTTTTATGTCATATTTATCATGCTCATTATCCTGCATAGCATCGAGTTTTAGCATCGATATAGGCAAATCAAGTTGCAATTTAAAATCCTCATCTAACCGCTGCTGACAACCTCACAACAGGATAATGAGAGGCATTTTTACCTTCTTTATCAGAGACTTTTTATCTGTTATCACCCACAACCCAGAAAACAAAAAGTCCTTTTTCAGTGCATGAGCCCTCTTGCACTCTCATTGTTCAAATGCCTTAGCATGGCCCTCAATTCAGCCCTAACACTCTATCTACAAAATCTCTGTTTGTGTACCTCTAACTCCAGATTGACTGAAGATCCCTTTGCTACCCCCAATAAAATGACCATTTCCATATTAAGTCCCTTCCATCCTTCATATAGTCTACCAACTTTCCATTCCATTATCTAGAAACTTTAAAACTTTTAACAATATAAACATTACCACCCAGTTGAACCATTCATGCTTCATCAATTTGGCTTTATATATTTATTTTGGAATTTTTCAACTACCCCTCAGAAGTATTGATTTCTTAGGGGCAATATCATTTCTCCCTCTTTAAAAATATCACAGTGCCTAATAAAGTGCTGTGAAAACAACAGATACTAAAAACATGATTGAAAGTGAGTTGAAGGAACTAGTTGAGAATGTTTGCAAAGGCTCATAGCCAACCTCTAAATTTATTTTTTTAATGGAGAAAAAAGATATAAATGATAACTGATAAAGATTTCTATGAAAATAAAATATTGCTAGTTCCAAAGAAAGTGAAGTATCAAATTTCTCTTTTGACTAAGAAAGTCTAAGAGCTAATGAACTCAAAGACAGATGGGAAAATATAAGCCCATGCTAAGTTTCTTCATCTGGGAAATAAATTTGATTCACTATAGGTCCTTTCCAAAATGAAAATTCTAATAGAATGATAAAGACAAAATATGTATCACAATATTTCCAACAGGTCTTTTGCTTCTATGCCTTTACATAATTAAGTAGGCCATATGTCTACATGTATTTGTATTCACCTTATTTCAGAAAAGAACATTAGGGTTTGTTTTTCCAATAATGTGTAATTAATTGTATGTATGACTAAATGCATGACTTATTATAAATTTAAATTGATTTTGAAATCCTGGCAAGTATACTTTCTACATTGTTAACAATGGATAGAAAAAAAAAAAACAAACCTTAAAATTCTGCATAAATAAAATTTTGATCTTGTAGATTAAGAGATGCAACCACCACCACAACAAATAACAGCACTTCCAGAAACTGAAATAGACCCAAGGCTCATCTGTGTGCTGTTAATACTGTTAACAATAACCACATTTTATTGGTGCTGGCATATGCCACACACTCTGTATTTCTTTCATTTCATAATAATGCTATGCAGTTACTATGCTTAGTTTAAATATAAGGAGAGGGAGGCTCTGAATGCAGTAACGTGTCCAAGGATATACAGAGAAAACATGAGAATTAGTATTTAAACCCAGAACGCTGGTCCACCTACCTCCAAACTCTGGATTCAACTTTCTCTGGCACATGACATTCTCTTAAAATAAGGTTTGGATTGCCAAGGGAAAGGGTACAGGAGAAAAGGTTTAAGATGTGTTGAGAAGAACATTAATTGGTGGGATGGACAGATGGTTAGATAGATGAATAGGTAGATAAGATAAAGAGAGATAGACAAACAGACACAAATCAATATTTATGGTAACTGTATGAGACAGATGCTATCATCCTCATTTTATAGGGACATAACATATTCATTCATATGCCCAACACCATTGCCCTAGAAATGTTGGAACAGGAAATAAATGTTGTGTGTGTTTGATGTTTCTAAAGGCTCCATCTCTCCATTGTACCACACAGCCTCATAAGTAACAAAGGAAAGTGAAAATAATCTGAAGTCATTCAGTCCAAAAGCCAAAAATGGCAAAAGTCTGTGTCCACTGATGTCCCTACATTTCAGTAAAGTTAGTGCAGGAGAAAAGGAAACCTGATTGTTGTCCAAATACATTAAAAATAACAGTCATGAGAATCCCATTCTTGTATTAAATAGTGCAAGAACACTCATCTCAGAAAAGGATGTATTCGTATGCACCATATTTTATGAGAATTTGCAGATTTTAAAAGGCATAATATTGCCTAGTTGCCAAGATTTTTTCTACTTAGCATCCTTCAACTCGATATTGAAGATTCTGGAAAACACTTTCACCACTTTATGAACCATATGCAGAGTTTGATTCTTCTCCAATTTTTTTTTCATTTGTTATTATCATCATCAGAGAGGATTATATCTCATCTACTTAGCTGCTAGAATGAAGATTTCAGTTTGGAGGAGAGCCGATTTAAAAAAAAAAAAGAAAAAGTTAGCTGCTTCAGGCAACAGTCCTTTTGATCTGCTCATTAACACTTTTCAAATGTTCGAGTGATGTGGGCATTCTTTGCGCTAGAAAATGTCAGCACTGGAGCCTGCAGCCAGCTTGATGCAATCATATGTTCCGATACTCAGAAAAGAGTGAAAAGAACTGTCAACAGTGAACTGCCTTGGATTAAAAAAAAAAAAAAAAAAGATACTGTGTAATGACTAGAGATCAAGTAGTATTTCAGAAGTGACTCTTGCCAGTGACAGAAACAAATGCCCAATATTTCAGCAATGTCATCTAAGTACCTAAGGGTCCACAGACTTCAAGAACTCATTCTTAGTGTGTACAAAAACTTGTTTAAAATACATGTGGGATTTCCTTTCACTCTTCCCTTTCTTTTTTGATAAGATCATAGAACAAGTGCAATGCCTTTCCTCTCATGAATACAAAGTTCTCTGCCATTAGTGTTTGGGAAGACCTTTTCCAAATCCCACAAAGTGAGTTGCTTTCAACAATGAGACCAAGATATGGTCGGGTTATCTGCCTCCCTTTCCTTTCCTCCTTGACAGACTCACCAATGTTCAAAGAGACTGCTTTGAATAAACAAATAATAGTGGGAAGTCCGGATAATAAATATAATTTTAAATGCCTAATGAGGACTGGGAAGAACAATGTGAGAGTGTGCTTTGAAGGGTTGGGGAGCATGCATGCTCAGTTGTGTCCAACTCTTTTGCAACCCCATGGACTGTAGCCTGCCATGCTCCTCTGTCCGTGGAATTCTCCAGGCAAGAATACTGGAGTGGGTTGCCATTTCCTCCTCCAGGGCATCTTCATGACCCAGGGATCAAACCTGCATCTTCTCTATCAGCAAGCATATTCTTTACTACTGGGCCCCATGAGAGTGTATTCTCCTGGAGTTAAGTAAAGGTACTGCCGTCAAGGTAAATAAACTAAGACTGGGAGGAGTGTGCTAACCTGTTTTGTAATGATGCTCTGTTGGAAAACATCACCATAGAACCAATAAGTACTAACATCACACTCTATTTCAAAGAGGCAACCAAACATAAATCATTTTAATTAATGGTGCAAGGAAGGCATATTAAAATTTAAATTCCTTCTGTTTTATTGTGCATTCTTAAAAAAAAAAAATCAGGCTGCTCTCAAAGTAACCCAATAAAGGCACCAAGAGCCCTCCTCAACAATAAAAAACAAGTGCAATGTAGAAGCATTATTACTATTTAGAAAGAACAGCACAGCTGTTGCTGGCTAAGAAAATGATTCTATATAGCTCTAGTCAGATATATCCTCATCATGAAAGCCCAGCTTACTTGTAAGTAAATTGGGCTTTAAAAAGATAAGTTTTTAAAATGGTTTTTTAAAAAGATTTATGAGATCTTTATGCAATGTCTTAAATGTACTGAGGAAAAATGAGCTTGCAGTTTTCCCTTGTGGATGGAGAACTTTGGCCAAGGACACTAGAGCAAAATGAACATTTATCATTTCCAGCATATTCAGATATTTATTTGCAGCTGGATAACACCCTCTAATTGATAACACTCCAGAAAGTCTTTGTTTGCCACCTCATTAGCCTTACATCTGTAATTTTGCAGAATGCCCAGTTCTTCCAAATGATGCAACTAAAGGACGGTCAGTTCTGCTCTCCTGGGACTAAAACAAACCTGCCGTAAACTCAACACATCTTATGAGTTAAACAGTGATGGAAAGAGCCATATTTTCTGATATCTCCCTCATGATTCAATACATGATTGTTTTGAACTTCTCCCCTTTTTTAATCTAAGGAAAAGGAAGGATGCTGCTGACATCTTTGTTATAGAAAAGCAGTTGTAAAGGATGGATGTGAGGTTATTCAATGAATAGGAAACAGAATCGTAAACAGGTTGTGAGAAATTACTTTACACAAAAATGAGAACTTCCCCCTTGATGGAATAGTTTGCAAACTCAACATACTCTATAGTTCACTAATGATAGTGCCTAAAAGTTCCAGCTTTGTATGAGGGTTTTACTAGTATACTATTAGTAGTTTACTATTACTATTACTAGTATACTATTACTATTATTAATAGTAGAATACTATTACTACTACTACAAGATAAATTTCTCCAAAGATCATTAATTAGATCCTATTTGCCATGGAAAACCTAGGCATACAGAGGACACAAATCTGCAACATTTTAATCTGTCTTTAATGATATCACCTGTCTCTTTTATCCTTGAATATATTCATTAAATGAATTGAAAGATTTAATATTTTAAAATAGCCTCATATTAAAAGCATCATTGGTAACCAGATAGTCTATTTGGCGAGTTTTTTTCTAACCTTTTTTATCCTATGTTCCTCTTTGGCAATCTGATTATAGGGGACCAACGAACCCCTTCCTAGACTAAACAAGCTACATTAAAATACACAGGATTAAAAGGAATCCAATTGTATTGAAATATAACTGTCAAATCTACTTTTAAAAACAAGAAACCAGATCTGTGGAACAGAAATACTATGTACTTCTTTATTAATTCATCAAATAATGAGATATAATAGTAGGTCTAGGAACTATCATGATTTCTTAAAGTTTGATCGACTTACAATAGTTTTCCATGTATAGCATAGTGGTTCAATATTCAATATTTTTATATCAGGCTCAGAGGTTAAAGCATCTACCTGCAATGCAGGAGACCTGGGTTGGATCCCTGGGTCAGGAAGATCCCCTGGAGAAGGAAATGGCAGCCCACTCCAGGATTCTTGCCTGGAGAATCCCATGGATAGAGGAGCCTTGTGGGCTACAGTCCACGGGGTCGCAAAGAGTCAGACACGACTGAATGACTTCACATTTTTATATCATAGAGAGTTATAACAATACAACTATTTTGTCTGTTCCATACATTATATCCTCATGACTAATTTATCTTATAACTTATATTCTGGACCTCTTAATCCCCTTCACCCATCCCTCACCCCTTCCCCTCTGGCAACCACTTGTTTGTTCTTTGTATCCATGTCTTCTTCTGTTTGGTTATATTTGTTCCTTTGTTTTGTTTTCTAGATTGCACAAATAAGTGGAAACATATAGTATTTGTCTTTCTCTCTCATAATCTTGAAATAGTGGTACATATCTGAATATGAATGGGACTGTACTGGTTTCTACCATCAAATAACAAGCACCCTGAGAAAGCTGACCACGGATCTTTGCTGTCAATGGGTTCTAGTAACATATATGTCTTGGATACTTCTTAAAATAGGAAACCTGTCTCTTCGACAAATCCCTGTCACTCTGAAACAGTGAGTAAATTCTACTCAGTATATAAAGTATTACGCATATTTACTTGACAGTTGACCCAAAACAAAACAGAATGATAACTCTAATTTTAAAGAACGCACATGGGTTTTAACTGCCACAGAATCACTGCAAACATTTTAAGAATATTTCCTTATCTCCCATCTTACAACTTCCTGCACTCCATAGACAGGTTTTGTAATGAGTTGATCCGAAAACATATTCCATAAGAATTTCCCAAAATCAATAGCCCTGAGCAGTGATCCCCAGCTCCGGAGAATATCAGAATCATGTAAGGAATCTGTTAGATCTTTAATGCTGCAATAACAAATTAACACACACTTAGTGGTTTAACATAACAGAAATTTATTTTCCTACAGTTCTAGATGCCAGGAGTGTGAACTGAGTCTTATAACTAAAGTCTGGGGTCATCAGAGCCGGTTCCTTCTGCAGACTCCAGGGTTTCTCACTCCTTGCCCCTCCCAGCTCCTGGTGACTGCCAGCATTCCCTGCCTAGAAGCTGCATGGCTTTGGTCTCTGCCTCCACGGTCACACTGCCTTCTCCCCATCTGCGCTCTTATCTCCTCTGTCACCCTCTTATATGGGCACAGTGATGGTATTTAGAGCCATCTAGGTCATTCTGGATGATCTCCCTATTTCAAGATCCTGAATTTAATCGTATCTGTAAAGTCTCTTTTGCCATAGAAGACAACGAGCATGGACAGCTTACCATAGGGGCTATCCTAAACCATACTGATCCCTGGAGACGTCTCACCCAACCACCCTTTCCCCTCAGAGAGAGACACCACAGATGGAAATCTGAGAGCAACTACTCTGAAAGCCTTCCAGTTACTAGGAGCAGAAAAAAAATCTGGGCTAAGACATAGGTAACACTGTCATCTCTGAGTCATTAATTAGATATCTGTGAAATTTTAATCTCTGAAAAATGAATGGTTAAATTATTTCACAAGACATTTTTTAAAAATATGAAGTGATTCAATGAAGAATGTGTGACAGATATGGGTGCCTCTGTTCAGGGTTTTTTTCCATTCCAGGATTTCTATCTCGATAAGAGCTTCTAAGCATATGATTCCCGAGGAGGTGATGGCTGACATAGTCTAAATGTGCATGAAAACAGACATTTTAAGCTGTTTAATCATATTTCAGTTGAAAGACTAAATGTTTGCCCCAGTACTTAAAAGACACTCAAACAAAAGAAATTTACACAACACCAAGCTGAAATAAGGACTTCTCTGGTGACTCAGACAGTAAAGAATTGACCGGCAATGCGGGAAACTCAGGTTCAATCCCTAGGTTGGGAAGATCCTCTGGAGTAGGGAATTGCAACCCACTCTAATATTCTTGCTTGGAGATTTCCATGGACAGAGGCTACAGTCCATGGGGTTGCAAAGAGTTAGACACAACTGAGTGACTAACACGAAGCTGAAATAAATGCATTTCATTTTCTATTAAAAAGAATTATTACCAGTAATAGCTGATAGTCAAAGTTCAAAATAATCCCTAATAATTGAATGTTGCTAACAATTAACTAATAATATTCTAATACCAGCACTGTGGAAATATGTTCTCTAAACATAATCAAATAAATAAATATCCTGCAGTTGTACCATCATAGTACACCTTCAGTTATACTCAAGATCTTGTTTTTCATAAGGTTATGGTTTCCTTTGACCCTTCCTTTTCACATCACCTCCTCATCTTTCTCTAATTGATTTAGCTTACTTGTTATATTCCAACTCTCTAGACTTTGTTAGAGATACTTTGCTCAGGCTATATCTTTTTTTCAAACACAAATGTTAAAGGTTACACTCCATTCACAGTTATTACAAAATAATGGCCATATTCCTTGTGTTGTGTAATACATCCTTGTAGCCTAACTTATACCCAATAGTTTGTACTCCCCACTCCCCCCATTCCTACGTTGCCCTTCCCCTGCCCACCACCATATCTAAGGCGCACTGTCTGTTACTGGCTTGTATTTCAATAGCTGATGGATCTCAGGTGGATAAGACTTAATCCCCACTGGGACCAGATCTCAGCACCATGTACAGCAAGTAAAGCTTCTTTCAGGGGATCAGAGATCAAATCTTTCCAGTGTATTCTCCTCACCCCTGGGGTGAGTTCAAACTTCCTCAAAGATATAGGAGGTTCATCCCTAAATCCTAAACCATCTTTCACCACTCCTTTCCCTGGCACACTAGACTTCAGCCTAGGACATCTCAAAGCACGTCTGAATAACTTATAATTCCACACACACTTCATAGGAAATGTCCCTCATCAACTGCCAAAGTCTTGTTCAATATTCAAAATCAGTTTGGAATCAGCAGCTCCACCCAGTTTCCCTGAAACAATCCCTCAATTCTGGCAAATCCCTTTCCTTTGTGTTTCTGACATGTGTTGCTCCTGGCATACTCATGAACCTCCATTCTCACTTTCTCTACCATTCTGTGCTTCACATTAAAATATGAGTTTCCATATCATATGGTAGTCATTTCTGAACCCCTAATTCCAAGCCCAGCACTGGCTCAGATTACTAAGGGCCAAATGCAGAATTTTGCCTCTACTTTCTCTCTGCTTTTAAATCTGTGTTTTTAGGGAACATTTGTGATTCATTTATGTGCTCAGTCGGTCAGTAATGTCTGATTCTTTGTGGCCCTGTGAACTGTAGCCCACCAGGCTCCTCTGTCCATAGGATTTTCCAGGCAAGAATACTGGAGTGGGTTGCCATTTCTTACATTTTCTTACTGACCCAGGGATCGAACCAGCATCTCTTATATCTTCTGCATTGACACGCGGGTTATTTACTACTAGCGCCACCTGGAAAGCTCAATTCATTTATTATTATTTTTTTTTATTTTTATTTTTACTTTATTTTACTTTACAATGCTGTATTGGTTTTGCCATACATTGACATGCAAGTTCATACTCAAGCCTAACTGCTCTGTAGTCTATATTTCTAAATGTAAAATATGGATGATTCTCTCTATTAAATAAGTTTCAGAAATTAGTAAGCATTCATGATGTTTCTGTAAATAGGAAGCTCTCCTGAAATCCTAAAAACATACCTTAATGGTGTCCCTCTCCATCCTGCATAAAGAAATATAATTCCTGATTCCCAATCTGCAGAGTTTCAGGGATGGAATTGATCTATTCTCACTACCTGATGATCAAAACCCCTCTATAACATCCCATGTGATGGTGAAGACCAGTTGATTACATCAGCTGTTGTGGTAAAGAAACTGCCTGCCAAGCAGGAGACTTGGGTTTGATCCCTGGGTTAGGAAAATCCTCTGGAGAAGGAAATGACTACCCACTCCAGTGTTCTTGCCTGGGAAATTCCACAGGCAGAGGAGCCTGGCAGGCTCCAGTCCAGTGTGTTGCAAAAGAGTCAGACACAACTTAACAACTGAGCAGGCATGCAGCAACCTCCCAGAGAAGCCCAGTTCAGTCTTCTCACGTGTCCTTTCAAAAAACCATATACTTTGACACTTTTGAGCCCTCTGGTCAATATAAAAATGCAAAGTAACAAAAGAATGAAAACCACCCCTGTGAATTTTAAATTTAAAAAGTAAGGAGTACAAATCACATTAAGGCACCTTTTTGCTTTTTAATTTGAGACTCAAGAAAGTTAGCTCGTCTAAAAATCACCATATCTAAGATAATCAAGATTACAACAGGAAACTGAGCAGAAATTGCTATGGCAGGAAACTGATTAGTTCAGCAAAGAGACAGGATGCTTCTTGTCTCTGCTGTTGTCTAAATTAATTCTGTGCCTCCTCCATGGCCAACTGCTCTGAGATAAAGGACTGTAAAGTTGCCTCATGAAAGTGGACTGAAGTACAATGAATAATAAGTGGAGAAGTAATACAAAGTACTGCCTGAAGTTGCAAGGAGTGGAAGTCAGTCAGCAAGGGTGAGAGGGGAAAAGAGTCAGTCTAGTCATATTACGAAAAACGCTACTGTGATCCACAAAACATAAAATTCAATATAAGGTGCTGAAAAGAAGAGGATATCAAAATAGGTAGTGGGCATGCTTTGAAGGAGCGCTTCTTCAGAATAACCTTTTCTATGAAGCCTGAACAATCCAAGCTATATTGCTTGAAATGTGCTGATGTTTGTTACTCAGAGTTCCACCTTGTGACAGGCCAAATAATGGCCCCATAAACATGTCCACCTGCCAAAGCAGGAGATACAAGAGATGCGGGTTTGATCCCTGGGACAGGATGATCCATTGGTGAAGGGAATGGGAGCGCACTGCAGTATGTTTGCCTGGAGAACCCCACAGACAGAGGTGCCTGGAAGCCTACAGTCCATGGTGTCAGAGTCAGACACAACTGAGCACACACACACATACAAGGATATCCACACTCTAATTCCCTGGAACTGTGAATAAGCTGTCTTCCAGGACCAAGGAGAGCTTGTAGATGTGATTAGCATGACGGATCTTGAGATGGGAGATTATGCATGCATGCATGCATCAAGGTGGGTCCAACCTAATCACATGGTCCCTTGCTACTGGAGGTCCTTTCTCAGCTGGGTTTGGAGTCAAAAAGACATGTGACTACAGAAGAATGGTGACAGAGATGCAACATGCCTGGCTCTGAAGCTGGAGGAAGGGGCTTACTAGGCAAGAATGGAAGGAGCCCCTGTAAGCTGCAAAAAGCAAGGGAACAGATTCTCCTCTAGAGCACTAAGAGAGGACTGTATCACTGTCGATACTTTTCAGCTTAGTTTAGCCCAGCAAGACCCATGTTGGATCTGTGATTACATAACTGTTAGGTAATAAATTTGTGTTGCTTTAAGCCAGCAAATGTGTGGCAATTTGCTACAGTAGCACTATCGAGCTTGTGTATATCCATGTTCTTTCAGAGGTTTTACTCAAGCGTGAAAAATGACACAACCTCAAACCAACTGTCATAACTTCAAAGGGACTGTTTCACAGATACCCTAACATTTGCAGGTGACTTATTTCTAAAATGTTTTTCCAAGAAGCAAACAAAAAAAGTCCTTAAATAGTGTATCTTTCAAAGAGATAATGAAACATTCAATAAGCAATGAAAACAAAACAAACCCCAAACCTGACAGATTATCAACCCCTCTCAATGAATCCAGTAGAAAATATCATTCAATTTACTTGAAATTCTTTTGTACTTGAGTGGGAAACCCTTTATCCCTATCATCATTCCTATCTTCTTCTCTTCTTCCCCTAAACCTGATTTTGAAGTCCTTCCTAGATGAAGTTTTATAGTAAATATTTATTAGCAGGCATGAATAGAATATCTTACAATGATTAAAATATATAACTATTAAAATGCAATTTGCTAATTGAAACTTTGCTGTTGTTGAGCAATGTGGCACTGATTCATATTTCAGCCTTAATTTACACCTTGATGTTTTTTTAAAAAAAAAAAAAAAAGAGGACTGCAAATCCTTCTTACTTACCACTTTGCAGCAAAGGGGCCAAAACCACCACATCAGTCCAATACCCAAGAGCAGCAGTAACACCAAAATAGCAATGAGGGCTGCAATCCCACTAGACTGGAGGAAGCCAAAAACAAAAGCAAGGCAGTCAGCAATGTAAACGGTCAAATCCCAAACATGTACTTTTTAAGGAAACATCAGAAAAAATGATAGGAAGCATCATAATGTTAAACCAGATTGCTAATATATTCCTTTACATTCTTTAAATTATATAAATTATCTTACTACTTATATTATATACTGCTGCTGCTACTGCTAAGTCGCTTCAGTCGTGTCCGATTCTGTGCGACCCCACAGACAGCAGCCCACCAGGCTCCTCTGTCCCTGGGATTCTCCAGGCAAGAATACTGGAGTGGGTTGCCATTTCCTTCTCCAATGCATGAAAGTGAAAAGTGAAAGTGAAGTCGCTCAGTCGTGTCTGACTGTTAGCGACCCCATGGACTACAGCCTACCAGGCTCCTCTGTCCATGGGATTGTCCAGGCAAGAGTACTGGAGTGGGGTGCCATTGCCTTCTCCGATATTATATACTACTTACATTATATTCCATTTTATTATATTTATATAATGTACTAAATATAATCTATTTGTATTAAATTTCCTCATATTATACCTCATATATATTATGTTAAGACAGGCAAGGACAAGTATAAAACCCTCCCAAAGTGTCTGAAATTATACCTTAAAGAAAAATAGGGAAAAAGTCACAATTTGGAGTTGTGCGAATGGTCCTGTGCTGTGTGTGCTGAGTTGCTTCAGTTGTGTCCAACTCTTTGAGACCCACCAGGCTCCTCTGTCCGTGGGACTCTCCAGGCAAGAATATTGGAGTGGATTGCCATTCATACTCCAGGGATCAAACCACGTACTCTCCTCTCATGCCTTGGCAGGCAGGTTCTCTGCCACTAGCTCCACCTGGGAAGCCCTATGAACAGTCCCTATGGTCCCTATCTTTTGTCTCTGGGAAAAGATCATTGTGGCTACAAGCATGATTACCTCTAGGCAGAATTTATGCAGAATTTCCCCAGACTTTTTGATGATGGAGCATTATTTCTTCATATACTTAAATGGTAGGACAAGATGAATACCAAAATTCACCAAATAGGTGACAAACCATCAGCAACGGTTCTTGTTGGCAAGTGGTACACATGTATCAGTGAAAGGATGCAATTTTATGCATTCCTATATCAGAGGGTCACCCATGGCAGTTCAAGTGCTACCCACTCTCAACCACAAACCACACTGGTGTTCTTTCACTTCCTAATGACGAGCATCTCCAGCTCTAACACCTCTGTCCTGGGCTCAGCCTCTACCTGCTTCATCTACCAACTACCTATTCATCCTACAGGGCGTAGCTAAAGCCACTTCCTCAGGAAGCCTTCCTCATACCTTCTGGCTAGAAAATACCCCTTCTTACTGTACATGGCAGAGTTCTCTGAACCTTAAATTTTAGCACTTAGCACAATTTATTTATTTGATTTGCTTATTTATTTATGATGAACTATAATTATTTAATTTGTCTTTTCTATATTCACTGTGAGTTCTAGGAAAGAGGACCTATTCCCAATCTACTTATCCAGGTATATTCCAGGCCTGGTATGTAAAACTATTTACTAAGAGAATGAACTCCAAATAAATGAGATGGCAAGAGCCACAAACCCAAAGTGAAAGCTGCTCCGTCGTGTCCGACTCTTTGCAATCTCATGGAACTCCATGGAATACAGTCCTTGGACTTCTCCAGGCCAGAATACTGGAGTGGGTAGCCTTTCCCTTCTCCAGGGGATCTTCCCAACCCAAGAATCGAACCCAGGTCTCCTGCATTGCAGGCAGATTCTTTACCAGCTGAGCCACAAGGGAAGCCCAAGAATACTGGAGTGGGTAGCCTGTCCCTTCTCCAGCAGATCTTCCCAACCCAGGAATTGAACCAGGGTCTCCTGTATTGCGGGCAAATTCTTTACCAACTGAGCTATGACACAAAGAAGAGTACTTAATTTTTAGCACAGAGATCAATTTTCCAAGAGAACAAGATGTCTCTTTCAAATGCTTACTCTCTGAGATCCCCAGTAATCATGTTTTGTTTGTGTTTTTATTTTTTTTTAAGAAAAGATTTCAAGGAAGGAAAAAAAAATCAATATATTCTCTCTGGGTGGGAATTTGGGTCTTTAAAGGCAGGTTTTCAGAGATACACACCCTGAAATTCAAAACAAAAAAGAAGTACAAGCCCAGAAATCAAGGCAAGAGTCACATTTATCCCAAGAGCTGATAAAGAGAGAGCCTGGAGCTGAAAGAACCTACCAATACTCATCTTAGAATGGCCTTAGACTAACACTTACAAGTGTTAGTCTGGATGTCTAATTTTAAGCAAGCTGTTTAATTCTTAGGGGACTCTGTTTTCTAATCTATACAATAATAAAGTCAGTTGTTCCCAAAGCATGAAATTATTTGTGGCAAAGTGATAACAAGGATATCTCTCTTAGAAAAGCACTGTGCACATTAACATATTTTTAAAGCTCTGAATGGTTTTGTAGTAGGAAAAAAAAAGTCCAACTTACATCAGCACAAATCAATTTTTTTCTCATAACATTATCAATATCCTACAGAACTAGGATCCCCCAGTATCCATTTGGGGAAATGTTAGTATTGATCAAAAAGCTAAAAGACTTTTGGATGTTGAAGTAAATTTAGTAATTTAGAACATTTTATGATGGAATTTGAATTGTAGTGCATAATAACTTATGCACAAAGAGATAACGATCTTTATGTAGACATGCTTGACTGCTCATGCCCTCAGTCATGTCTGATTCTTTGCAACCCCAGAGAGTGTAGTCTTCCAGGCTCCTCTGTCCATGGAAGTGTCCAAGCAAAAGAATGCTGGAATGGGTTGCCATTTCCTACTCCAGGGGATATTCCCGACCTAGGGATTAAACTTCAGTCTCCTGCATTCCTAGGTGGGTTCTTTACCACTGAGCCACCAGAGAAGCCTCTTTGTGTAGATAGTTATTTGTAAATAACTGAAGAAGAGAAGAGAAGGTAGTTTTCAAAAGTATTAGTTTAAGGAGAGTTAGCAAAATATTCTCTGTATAGCTTATCAGAAAAATCTTGAAATGTGAGTCACAGTTTCCCTGTATCATCTGTTAGTATATCACAGTGTAAAAAAAAAANTGTGACCCCATAGATGGCAGCCCACCAGGCTCCACTGTCCCTGGGATTCTCCAGACAAGAACACTGGAGTGGGTTGCCATTTCCTTCTCCAATGCATAAAAATGAAAAGTGAAAGTGAAGATGCTCAGTCGTGTCCGACTCTTAGCAACCCTATGGACTACAGCCTACCAGGCTCCTCCGTCCATGGGATTTTCCAGGCAAGAGTACTGGAGTGGGTTGTCTGGATGTGAATCCGAGCTTCCACAGTTCCTTTGTTTTGATTTCCCAGAGCCATTATCAGAACATGAAAGACCTCAGCAATGAAAGGGAAATAATTGTATAATTCAGATACTTTATAAACAAATTAAGAAAAAAAGTGAAACACATAGACCTCAGTTCTATGAGCAGACACTGTGCTGCACAATGTAAACTTCAAAGTCAGATGAAACCAGATCTGATTACACAGAGATCTGTATCATAGGGAGAAACTAAAAGCTTCTCACTTCTGTTTGGGTGTGATGCCCTTTAACCAGTAGAAAGTTTAAAGGCTGCCAAAGCTATGTTGTGCAAGTCTTCATGAAGCCCTCAGGTTAGCTAGAGGGACAACCCTGGAACACACAATCAGAAATGTGAGGAGGATGGAAAGATGGTACAATAGAAACAGGGCAAAGAAGGAACTAGCCTGCGCTGGGGTTCTCAGAGGACCTCCTGGGGAAGAATAAGAAAGCCCGGGAAGAAGTGGGGGTCTAACGAGTGGCTTCTTGCAAGAGCAAGAAAAGACAACTTTTGGCTGGAAAACAGAATCTGAGGGGACCTGAAGCAACTGAAGAAACCAATGAAAACAAATTTCTGGAAAGCAAGGATCCTGTTTATTACACAGAGAATTGGGTTGTTGGGTTGTTTGGGTCAATATCTAACAAATTTGTTGGATGACCTTCTAAGTGGCCGTCTGTCGGATCAATTCTTCCTAACTATAATTCTGAACAAGTAGCATTTTCAGATATCTACAAAGACAAGTTAGCTGAGGAGACCAATTAGAGACTCAGTACCTTGGGGCTTCCCTGGTGGCTCAGATGGTAAGAAATCCGTTTGCAGTGCAGGAGACCCAGGTTTGATCCCTGGGTTGGGAAGATCCCCTGCAGAAATTATGGCAATCCACTCCAGTATTCTTGCCGGAGAATTCCATGAAGAGAGGAACCTGGCCGGCTACAGTCCATTGGGTCACAAAGAGTTGAACACAACTGAGCGACTAATGCTAACTAACTCAGATGTTGGTCAAGGCTGTGAAGCCAAAACTTTTTTAAAGTTTCAGTTGGGGACAGAATCCTGAGCTTGATTTGGGGGTAAAAGGAATATATTTTCTAGTTGTCCTGGACGCATTCAGTCTTTGAACTTTATCTGCATCTACTTTCCTTTTCTTCATTCAAAGCAAGCTATAAGGTACAATGAAAACCTTTACTCTGCCAAACAGATGTGAAATTCTAGTCATTAAAGAATTATAAAAACAAATCAGACTTACTACTGTACTTGCAAAATAACTACAAGAAAGATGAATCACTCAAAAATTTCAAAACTTTGTGAAGAGCATGTTGCAATCTATCTAGAAAATAATTAATCACAGCAACCACATTAGAATAAAACAGAAACAGAAAAAAGGAACTAGATCTCCACAACTTCATTTCCATGAGTTCAGAGCTTGGGAAAGAAAAAAAAAGAGTCATAAAAGGTGATGATTTCATTTACTGGATTCTTTTGAAATATACCATATCAGGCCAAACAGCTCATCAATTTCGTAAGATACCTAGCAAGCTAAAACAAATATTTTTACATCACTATATAGGTGGAAAAATTGAAAGAAAAATATATTACATGATATTCAAAGGTTAGTGTACATAGTTGGTTGAACACAGCCATGCCCATTTGTTTATATATTTATAGCTGCGTTTGCGCTAATGGAAGAGTTGAGTAGTACAACTGTATTGCCACCAAAGCCGAAAATAATTACTATCTGACCTTTTACAACAACAACAAAAAAAATTGCCAACCTTTATCTTACATAAATCAGATCAGGACCTGGTAATGAGTGGAAGATTGTGTAACAGGGGCAGACAGACAGGTTCAATTCTCAATTCTAGCATTTACTTGACTATGAAACTGAGTAAATAATTTAACCTCCAGAGTCTCCAGGCTCCCAGTCTCCCCTTTCTTGGGGGCAGTGAAGGCTGAAATCATTTAATATTTCTGCACATCAAGCTGTGTGTACCCTACTGAGAGTTAGATCCACTTACGGGAGGAAGCACCTTCTACTGTGTTTGCATATATGGGCACTAAAGATTGGAGGTGGCTCTCTGTGTTCCTAAGTTTTCTCATCTGTAAAATTAAGATCATAATAACAGCCTTCTCTTCAGTGGTGACAATTAAATCATAAAGTGCTGAGCACATGTGCAAGGCTTAGCACAGTGTCTGGAACATATCTCTTGCTCAGAAAATACATTCTTAAATATTATTCTAAAAGAATCAGAAGAGCAGTGGTTCTAAAGGGGAGAACAAATATCTCTCACTGCATTTTTAAAAACAGAGACACATTTAGGAGACCTTCTGAGACAAATGAAGAGAATGGACTCCCTGAGGGCTTTCCTGGCCATCCAGTAGTTAAGACTCTGTGCTTTCAAAGCAGAGAACATGGGTTTGATCCCGAGTCAGGGAACTAAAATCCCACATGCTGCCTGTCATGGCCAAAATTTAAAAAGAAAAGAGACAGAGAGAACAGACAGCCTAAGTCTAAGCCCTCCTCAGACCCTAAGGTTAAATCTCTTAAATCTAAACCTTAGTATCCCCACTTCAAATATATAGGTACAGTCATTCATTCCTTTAACAAATTGTTTTGTATCACCTGCCTTGTGTAAGCACCAGGCACCAAAAGGGAGGCAGAGAGCAAGCCACAGACTGCAGAGAGAGGCAGAGAAGTAAACAGGAAATTACAAACCAGTGACATAAGTGCCTTAGTAGGACCGAGCCCAGATGCTCCTGGAGAACAGAGGGGTTTCTTTATTTGTGGGATTTCCTCAAGGATTAATCAACTGCTAAGGCAATGGTATTTTATTTGGTGTGACTTTCAAATGCCTATGAAGAGCCAAAAACATCATCCTAGAATGAATAAGATTACTAACCTAATTAGCAATATCTGAATATTTCAAAACATTCCCTAATTATCATATCCAAATATGCCTGAAAGGCTAGGTATCACATAAATACAATGCCCACTATTTATTATATCATAGTATCACCCACTGTCCTCTTCTATTCTGAATAGAGATACGATGCACACATCCACTGGTCCTTTCTCATCAGCTCCAGTCTCAGTTTCCATATCGATAAAATGGTAATATTACTACCATCCACAAGAAGAAGAGGGCAGCAGAGGATGAGATGGTTAGATAGCATTACTGACTCAATGGACATGAATATGAGCAAACTCCGGGAGAGAGTGAAGGACAGGGAAGCTTGGTGTGCTGCAGTCCGTGGGGTTGCAAAGAGTCGGACATGACTTAGTAACAACAAAACCAGACATATTTAAGCTTGAATAAAAATAATAATTAAATCTAATGAGAAAAAAAAGAAACATCCCATGGTTATGTAAGTAAATAGTTATGTTATACATCTTAAATTTATACAGTGCTATATGTCAATTATATTAATAAAACTAGAAAGAAAAAACTCTCTAAACTTTGTCTCTACAGAGTTAAGCTCTCATGAACATAGAAGATTTTCTTTCCTTCATTCATTTTTAATACTGACATCTCTGTGTACTAAAGCTGAGGAACCACAGACTTGTAGGATGAACTCTAAGCTCTTTTTTTTCCAGGTTGTTGATAATCTGATCTAAACGTTCTATTTCCAAGCTTTCCTTCCACTGTTTTTCCTCCAACCAGAATGATCCTGAGACAAGACATGGAATCCAAGACCCTCTGCTGCACAGTGTTGCAATGCTTGTACCTAAGCCTCTCCTCTGGAGAAGGCAATGGCACCCCACTCCAGTACTCTTGCCTGGAAAACCCCATGGACAGAGGAGCCTGGCGGGCTGCAGTCCATGGGGTCACTGAGAGTCGGGACACGACTGAGCAACTTCACTTTCACTTTTCACTTTCATACACTAGAGAAGGAAATGGCAACCCACTCCAGTCTTCTTGTCTAGAGAATCCCAGGGACGGCGGAGCCTGGTGGGCTGCCGTCTATGGGATCGCACACAGTCAGACATGACTGAAGTGACTTAGCAGCAGCAGCAAGCCTCCCCTTCAACAACAAAATACAAAGAAACTGTAAGGGACTAAAAATAATTGTGTGCATGCACAGTTAGGGCAAATTTTGGACAAAAGATACAAAGAGACCAAAAATACCGAACTGCCACTTCTGAAGAGTTGGAACAAAAGCAGGATACTGCCTATGCCCCCTGCACACAATACCACTTAAGGGGTGGGCAACCACCTAAGCCACCCCACTGGCCCAACCCCTGGACACACCACTACCTTCACCTCATAAAAGGGGACAAACTCCCTGCCCAGCAAGCAGGAAAGCAGAGGAACTTGTTGTTTGTTCTTGTTCCCCCTTGCTGCAACAAGGGCCCCAATAAAACCTTGCCTGAATTTCTTGTCTAGCCTCTGATCAATTTCTATTGATGCAGGAGGCCAAGAACCCTGGTGGGTAATAATCCTTTTAAAACACTGTCATACCATGTCATCACCGTGGATGGTGACTGCAGCCATGAAATTAGAAGATGATTACTTCTTGGAAGGAAAGCTATGACAAACCGAGTGTATTATAAAGCAAAGACATCACTTTGACAACAAAGGTCCATATAATCAAAGCTTTCCAGTAGGCACCTACGGATGTAAGAGTTGGATCATAAAGAAGGCAGAGTGCTGAAGAATTGATGTTTTTGAACTGTGATGCTGAAGAAGACTCTTGAGAGTCCCTTGGACAGCAAGATCAAATCAGTCAATCCTAAAGGAAATCAATCCTGAATATTTTTTGGAAGGACTGACATTGAAGCTGAAGTTGCAATACTCTGGCCACCTGATGCAAACAGCTGACTCAATGGAGAAGAACCTGATGCTGGGAAAGATGGAAGGCAGAAAGAGAAGACGGTGACAGAGGATGAGATGGTTGGATGGTATCACTGATTCAATGGACATAAACTTGGCCAAACTCCAGAAGATGGTGAGGAATGGGGCACCCTGCCGTGCTTCAGTCCATTGGGTCACAAAGACTCAGAAAGATTTGGCATTGAAAAACAACAACAACAACCATGTCACCTTCCAATGGGTCCCTGTTTCATTCAGAAGAAAAACTCAAGTCCTTACAATGACTTATAAAACCCACTATGACCTCTCCCCTCCCTCTACTCTCTTCTACCCATCTCAAGTCTCCTTCTCTCCTAGCTGCCTTTACCCTGCACATTGGCTGCCTGTTCCTCTTTAAGCCAGCCAGGTACAGTCCCACCTTAGGCTCTGTTTTAGCTGCTGCCTCCGCATAAACACTCTTCCCTTCCATGGTCTTCAAGGCTTACTCCCTCACCTTCCTCAAGTCTTCGCTCAAATCTCTTCTCAATGGAAATGACTGAGATCCTTGTTTAATATTACATGTCCCCACACTCTCTCTCTATCTTTGATACAATTAATGTCTGTTTTTTCTGAAATCACCTTACTGCTAAACCACCTCTAGTCACATTCAGTTCAGTCGCTCAGTCATGTCCAACTCTTTGCGACCCCATGGACTGCAGCACAGCAGGCCTCCCTGTCCATTGCCAACTCCTGGAATTTACTCAAATTCATGTCCATTGAGTTGGTGATGCCATCCAACCATCTCATCCTCTGTTGGCCCCTTCTCCTCCTGCCTTCAATCTTTCCCAGCGTCAGGGTGTTTTCCAGTGAGTCAGTTCTTTGCATCAGGTGGCCAAAGGATTGGAGTTTCAGCTTCAGCATCAGTCCTTCCAATGAATGTTCAGGACTGATTTATTTTAGGATGGACTGGTTGGATCTCCTTGCTATTCAAGGGACTCTCCAGAGTCTTCTCCAATACCACAGTACAAAAGCATCAATTCTTCGGTGCTCATCTTTCTTTATAGTCCAACTCTCACATCTGTACATGACTACTAAAAAACCCATAGCCTTGAGTAGGCAGACATTGGTTGGCAAAGTAATGTCTCTGCTTTTTAATATGCTGTCTAGGTTAGTCGTAACTTTTCTTCGAAGGAGCAAGTGTCTTTTAATTTCATGGCTGCAGTCACCATCTGCAGTGATTTTGGAGCCCCCCAAAATAAAGTCTGTCACTGTTTCCACTCTTTCCTCATCTATTTGCCATGAAGTGATGGGACCAGATGCCATGATCTTGACTCCCCTGAAAACAAGCAAGACCTAGAAAGACTTCCTCTTTCTAGGAAGCATACAACCTATAAATTCCAAATGGGTCATATAACTTCAGCATCCCTGCACATGGCAACTGTGTATGGTTACAGGATCCAGATAAAGATCCTATAACCACACTTGAGTGGAAGAGAGGTTAAAAAAAGAAAACCAGCTGGAGGTGCAGAATAGGAGGGATGGAGAAAGAATGCCATTTCAGTGAGGGAACACTGAGAAACCATAAACCACAAATGTTTGTAATCTCAACCACATCCTGAGGGACCAGAAAATATACAAACTGCAACATCCACAAAATCTACAAACTGCAACATGAATTGAAGATGAAAAGGCAGAGGTTGTGGGGGGAGGGCCTAGCTATTTTTTAAATTAAAAAATGAAAACACGTGTTAAAAACGAGGGAATTCAATAATGACCCAAGAGTCCACATGGATGCTGTTTTCCCTGCGATGTTTTCTAACAAGAAGAAATAAACTATCTCTATACAGATAATATTGAGTTGCCTTTTTTTTTT
Organism: Redunca redunca; assembly: GCA_006410935.1. Taxonomy (NCBI): domain Eukaryota; kingdom Metazoa; phylum Chordata; class Mammalia; order Artiodactyla; family Bovidae; genus Redunca; species Redunca redunca. The sequence goes on from SJYQ01002853.1 coordinate 315,843, forward strand.
TTTTCTGGAGGAAGGATGTCTCTCAAAGTAAAATATCAAAATGTAAAACCATCTCATGAAATCATGAGATGTGGGACAATGTTTAGGTTTGGGATTTTGGTCTTTTGAAGGGCAGGAATCTTTTTTTTTTTTTTGCTCTGATTTATTTATTTTTTACAAAGAAAACGCAATTATAAGACTAATAGCCATGTGATCAGTTCCTTTTAATGCTTTGTGTTTTCATGTTCAACAATCTAATATCAAGACTTAAACCAAAAAAATGAAGGAAAACATTGTCTTATCAATGGAGTTTACATATCAAAATACTGCATTTTAGGTCCACTATTATCTATGATATAAAACTATCACCTCAATTAAATTATAACTTCAATATAGTTTCAAGCCAAGATATTATCAAGCTTTCAAAATCAAATTCCTGACTCATGAGAAAATACCAACATTAAAATGGACAAAATAATAAGCTCACTCATTAAGATACACTAATAATTTCAAAAACATGATAAATATCTTAGATACTACAATGCAACCTTCATTAAGAGAAGACATTACTTTCTTTATAGTTATTGTTTTAATTTAAAAAATAGCTTCATTTGGAAATCATTCTCCTACCTTATTTTGATATGACTTTCCAATTTTATAAATATCAAAACACAACGTATACTCTCTTAAAATCCCCTTTAAAATGAAACTAAAGGAAAATGCAAAACAGTCTACAAGCGCGTGTTTTCTCCTAATGGTCTTCAGTGTTACTGTTTGTACTTTATTGTCGTATGCAGCCACACTGAAAGACCATAAATTATTTCTGGGTAGAGTTATTTTTAAAAGGTAACTTTATCCAAACTGTGACTTACACATTCTGTGGCTGTGACTATTAGTGAACTCGAGATGACAGACTTTCCTTCATTAAAACTCACTGAAACATGAAGAGTTCTGAAAGAAAATGAAGAAACAATAATTAACAATGAATTAAAAAGTAGAGCTTTGTGGGAGATTTTTCTTTCTTTAAATAATTCAAAAGTAACCAGAAAGTCTACTTTAAAAGTCAAGTGCCTGATCAGTTATCCTAGCTTTTTTCTTTCTTAGTTCCAGTTCTTACTCAGTAGCTAGAGGCAAATTCCTTAAGTGATTCAATTGTTTCTGAAAGAGGCACTAATGTAAATAGAAACATGAAAAAATCCTATGGTTGTCCTTTTAGTTTAAAAATGCTATTTTTCAGACAAAAATTTAGTTTAGAAGAATTCCTTAATGCAGAAAAATGCTGAGATTTTTCAGATTCACAAAAATCTTTTTAAAAAGGAAAAAAATCATTCCATCCCATTTCGCTTTTCCCTGTCTGTAGATAGTACAATTATTACAAGATCTTTGTTTAAGAATACAAAAATAACCAGCCATTCAAATAAAATACAGAGAAAGTGATAATGAAAGACAGAGATCAGCTGAATGGAAAAAAATAATATGCTTAAATATCTGCAGGTATTTGTTGCAAATACACAAGATTTTAACATATCCTGAAAAAGGCAGAGAAAAGAGAGAATAATTTTTGTCCATTGCTGAGAACTACTGTAAGTAAAATACAGCTCTCATTTTGAAAATATGATTTCAAATTATAATATAATTTAAAATAATTAAAATTTCATTAATTCAAGTTTTATTATAGTAATTCATTAATTAAGAAGATGGCAACCCACTCCAGTATTCTTGTCTGAGAAATCCCATGGACAAAGAAGCCTGCTGGGTTAAAGTCCATGGGGTCACAAGAGCCAGACAGAACTTAGTGACTAAACCACCACAAGAAGATATCAAAGGAGGAATAGTGACAAGGAATTTTAAAGGAAACAGCTCTTTTCCAAAAGAGTTTACAAAGTATATTACCTATAATAATCAATATACCAAGAAAACAAAGTTATCTATTCATTAAAGTAAAATAGGCAACATTTTGTTAATCTAGCTTCTATATCACAACCATGCCCCAGTGTTCACAAAATATTCTAAATTCCAAGAATTAATAGCCAGAAACTTTGCCTTAATTACTCTGGATTCAGTTCAGTTCAGTTCAGTCGCTCAGTCGTGTCCGACTCTTTGCGACCCCATGAATTGGAACATGCCAGGCCTCCCTGTCCATCACCCACTCCCAGAGTTCACTCAGATTCACGTCCATCGAGTCGGTGATGCCATCCAGCCATCTCATCCTCTGTCATCCCCTTCTCCTCCTGCCCCCAATCCCTCCCAACATCAAAGTCTTTTCCAATGAGTTTGGGGTAGCCTTTCTGTATTCTGGCAGTTTGTGGTTCCTCTTTATTGTGGAGGTTCCTCGCTGTGGGTGGGGCTGGATGGGTGGCCTGTCAAGGTTTATGTTGCTGTTGTGCTGGGTGGAGCTGGATTTCTTCTCTCTGGAGTGCAATTAGGTGTCCAGTAGTAAGTTCTGAGATATCAACACTTTGGTGTGACTTTGCGCAGCCTGTATATTGAAGCTCTATGTTCCTGTGTTGTTGGAGAATTTGAGTGGTATCTCTTGCTCTGGAACTTGTTGGCCCTTCGGTGGTGCTTGGTTTCAGTGTAGGTATTGGGGCATTTGATGAGCTCCTAGTGACTAATGTTCCCTGGATTCAGGAGTTCTCTGGTGTTCTCAAGATTTGGACTTAAGCTTCCTGTCTCTGGTTTTCAGTGTTATTCTTACGGTAGCCTCAAGACTTCTCCATCTATACAGCGCCAATGATAAAACATCTAGGTTAATGATGAAAAGTTTCTCCACAGTGAGGGACACCTGGAGAGGTACACAGAGTTACACAGAGAAAAGAAGAGGGAGGAGGGAGATAGAGGTGACCAGGAGGAGAAGAGGGGGAATTAAAAGAGGAGAGAGTGAGCTAGCCAGTAGTCACTTCCCTATGTGCTCTCCACAGTCTGGACCACTCAGAGATGTTCACGGAGTTACAGAGAGAAGAGAAGAGGGAAGAAGGAGACAGAGGTGGCCGGGAGGATAAAAGGGGAAATCAACAGGAGAGAGACAGATCCAGCCAGTAATCAGTTCCCTAAGTGTTCTCCACAGCCCAGAACACACAAAGAGATTCACTGAGTTGGGCAGAGAAGAAAAGGGGGAGGGGGGAGATAGAAGTGACCTGGTGGAAAAAAAGGAGAGTCAAAAGGGGGAGAGAGCAATCAGGCCAGTGATCTCACTCTCACTTAAAAATGGGTACTGAAGATCTGATTCTTAAAGGTTGAAAGTTGATAACAAATACCAAAAGGCAAAGATTAAAAATCTAGAGGTCAGATTCTCAAAAATACAATATTAAATGAAAACAAAACAAAACAATAACAACAACAACAAAAAAAAACCAAAGGCACAAAAATTATTAAATATATATACGAAGTTAGCTTAAAAAATAGGGTCTTTTTTTTCTTTGCAAGGTAATAGTAGGTTATAAGGAGAAGGAAATGGCAACCCACTCCAGTGTTCTTGCCTGGAGAATCCCAGGGATGGGGGAGCCTGGTGGACTGCTGTCTATGGGGTCGCACAGAGTCGGACATGACTGAAGTGAATTAGCAGCAACAGCAGCAGTAGGTTATAAAAATGAAAAATAAGGAGTAATAGGGGACTGAAAAGTAAAAAAAAAATTGTTTTTAATTTAAAATGATAATAGTAAAAATAGATCATGAACTCCTTATTGCCAAATTCAGACTAAAATTGAAGAAAGTAGGGAAAACCACTAGACCATTCAGGTATGACCTAAATCAAATCACTTACAATTATACAGTTGAAGTGAGAAATAGATTTAAGGGCCTAGATCTGATAGATAGAGTGCCTGATGAACAATGGAATGAGGTTTGTGACATTGTACAGGAGATAGGGATCAAGACCATCCCCATGAAAAAGAAATGCAAAAAAGCAAAATGGCTGTCTGAAAAGGCCTTACAAATAGCTGTGAAAAGAAGAGAAACGAGAAGCAAAGGAGAAAAGGAAAGATATAAGCATCTGAATGCAGAGTTCCAAAGAATAGCAAGAAGAGATAAGAAAGCCTTCTTCAGCAATCAATGCAAAGATAGAGGAAAACAACAGAATGGGAAAGACTAGAGATCTCTTCAAGAAAATTAGAGATACTAAGGGAACATTTCATGCAAAGATGGGCTCGATAATGGACAGAAATGGTCTCAACCTAACAGAAGCAGAAGATATTAAGAAAAGGTGGCAAGAATACATGGAAAAACTGTACAAAAAGATCTTCACGACCCAGATAATCATGATGATGTGATCACTACTCTAGAGCCAGACATCTTGGAAAGTGAAGTCAAGTGAGCCTTAGAAAGCATCGCTACGAACAAAGCTAGTGGAGGTGATGGAATTCCAGTTGAGCTGTTTCAAATCCTGAAAGATGATGCTGTGAAAGTGCTGCACTCAATATGCCAGCAAATTTGGAAAACTCAGCAGTGGCCACAGGACTGGAAAAGGTCAGTTTTCATTCTAATCCCAAAGAAAAGCAATGCCAAAGAATGCTCAAACTACTGCACAATTGCACTCATCTCACATGCTAGTAAAGTAATGCTCAAAATTCTCTAAGCCAGGCTTCAGCGATATGTGAACCGTGAACTCCCTGATGTTCAAGCTGGTTTTAGAAACGGCAGAGGAACCAGAGATCAAATTGCCAACATCCGTTGGATCATGGAAAAAGCAAGACAGTTCCAGAAAAATATCTACTCTGGATTAGTAGAATCTTATTAAATTTATTAGAGTTCTACTCTAGGCCTTGAATTGTGTGTCAAACACTATTAGTTATAGACAGTTAGAATAAAACAGAAGCAATCTCAAGCCACTGGTAAGATTTTCAATAATGATGCCAGAGATGACAAATATTATCCAATTCCTGCCAGATGCTATCTTGGGCATTTTATAATATTATCTCATTTAATTCTTATAACTCTTAAAGTAAGGAGTTTCACAGTTTTATAGCTGAGGTACATAAGGCCCCAAAATGCTAATTACCTTGTCCAAAGTGGTAAAGACAGGATTCATACAAATTTTGAGTTCTTTCCATTATACCACTGAGGCTTGAAGAAATGAAAGTTCTTATTGGGTTTTTCTTTTTTATTATTCTCTCAATGTGATATGTACCTTGGG
>SJYQ01002853.1:330178-436002 GCA_006410935.1 Redunca redunca
AAAAGGATAAAATAACTAAATAAAATAATTTCTTTTTGAGATAGCAATATAGTTATATAAAACTGAAACAAATACACTGCAGTCAGGAAGATTGCTAGATTTTAGAAGAAAAAAATGCTGTATCAGAGAAGTACTGGATATCACATCTAAAGTTGTATTGGAAATGTTTTCAGTATTACACTGAAAATAACCCCTTTTTAACTGCACCGTGTATTTTTTTAAAGTGCTCAAAAGATGCTTAGAAAAGATCATTTGATTTTTAGTGTCTTTTATCTAAAAATGTCAAATATCTTAATAATAGTAAAATCTTTAATAATATAAAATTTAGAACTAGATCTATAAGAGGATTTAAATACATATTTACTTCCCCAGAGGCTTAGTTGATAAAGAATCTGCCTGCAATGCAGGAGACCCCGGTTAGATCCCTGGGTCAGGAAGATCCCCTGGAGAAGGAAATGGCAACCCACTCCAACATTCTTGCCTAGAGAATCCCATGGACAGAGGAGACTGGCTGGTTACAGTCCATGCAGTCACAAGAGTCAGACATGACTTAGAGACTATAAACAACAACATATGTATAAAAATGTACAAAATTTGGCCACCGTGTGGCTTAGTGCTCTTGGAATGAGTGGCTAAGTTCCCCTACAGACATTCAGCGCAAGAGGTTGTCAAGGCTGTAGCTTGGTGTCTCTGGCAGGCCAATGTCCTGGCAACTGGAAGGAAACCCACTGATGGACACAATCACATCTAGAATGTCTGCTATGGGGTCTGAGTGCTGTGGATGCTTCTGGGCATGCTCCATCCCCTGGTCCCCTACTATAAAGAGTTCATCTCAGGCCACGGCTTTGCTCAGAACCAGCTTGTTCTTGTTATTTGGAAGTACTCAACCATGGGCTTCCCTGGTGGCTCAGCTGGTAAAGATTCCTCCTGCAATTCAGGAGACATGGGTTCAATTCCTGAATCAGGAAGATCCCCTGGAGAAGGGAATCGCAACCCCCTCCAGTATTCTTGCCTGGAGAATCCCATGGACAGAGCAGCCTGGTGGGCTACAGTCCATGGTTCTCAAAGAGTTCGACACGACGAAAGTGACTCAGCACACTTACTGAAAACAACCATGGCCAAGGTGGCTAGGCTCACAGGTCACACAGTTCAGGTCCTCGGTCTAACCATGAGCTCAGGAGGGGCCTGAGCTATGCAGCTATGGCACTGCTCTGATTGGACCCTGAACAAAGGAGGAAGTGGGAAACCAATGCAGCAAAGCAGCCTCATCCGCCACGTCACCTGTTGAGGACCAATTCATCACCTCAGTTTTGGAGCGCTTTTTAAAGAATTTTTCTTATTAAAAAATTGTGTCAAGTCTCCCTTTCAAAAAAAAAAAAAAAGCCTGACAAGATGAAATTCACCTAACCATACAAATATATTAAAACTGTTCATGTGAGAAGCCAGGCTAAAGGCAGAATTTGTAAAACCAGGAAAGGGAAATGGAATCGATTTTATTCCAGGCAAAATTAATTATACTGAAAAAATAACACTGAGGAAAAGAAGATTCTATCACCAAGTCAGGCTCTAACCCCAAGTGTGCCACACGTGCATCTCCGTGATCCTTCAGTATCAGCTGCTTCAAATTTTCCACATACACTGATGTCCCACCTCCTCTTACTCAAAACACTCTTGTCAACTGTCTTTCTGCACAGCCTTTTAAGAGAACTAATACTATCAGTTTCATCTGATTGAGATATTTATTTCATATTTGCCAGAAGATTCTGGCCAATGTTTTTGAAAGCACATTTAACTATACCATATGCCTCCTTAAATCATCTCTATCAAACAAGCTGTAGGATGAGGCTCTGGTTCATTCTGTTCTGTTTTTCTTTCTTCACAATGTGTTTATGTATATTTACCCAATTTGCTCTGTTCTTCTTGCCAAATTACAGGTTTGAGATCTCAGCTAGTGCAGAGCAGCTGTGCCATTGTTGATGTCTCACCAAACAAGGGTCAGCAAATAAGCCCATTTCGCGAGAATGGTGACACCTGCACATTCCACTCGAAAGGCCACTGCCCTCAAAAGGGTGGGATCCACAGGGCTTCACAGAGTCCTTCCTCCTTAAGATATTTTGGCACAAATAAACCACTGACAGAAACCACCTTCCAATGTATACTTCTTTCTAGGTAAGACAATGTGTTTAACCATAGGACATTTTTTAAAATTAAATTGTGTCCAATGGAAAAAAAAAATAGAAAAGAACTACCTCCTTTACATTCTTCCTGTTTAATGACTAAGAATCTGTGCATTTTGGTGTAAAATTCTCTACCAAATAAAGAAATGTAATACATAGATATCCCCTCAAAGAAAGGACTCCAAAGACCCATTCCAGCAATACTAAGCAATGATATACCCAGATAAGATTTGCCCAGATAGCTTTAACTTTTGGTTTCGCCATGACATGCTGTACATGCGTGCTAAGTCACATCAGTTGTGACCCCATGGATTGTAAACCCACCAAGCTACTCTGTGCACGGGATTCTCTCTGACATCAATTTCCAAATGCAAACTTACGTCCTAGCTACCCTGCTGCGTTCTTAATTCCCATCTCCAAGAAAATATCTTCATGTGAAGCCTCTTTCAAACCAAAATTCATGAGCCCTGGATTTTTAAAGGGATCATCCTCAAAGAAAATGTATTTCAGGAAGTAACATAAAGATAAGAAAGGGACTGAGCGAGCACTCTAATGAGATGAGGCACATGTCCGTGGCTCCAGCTCTGAGACTGTGCATCTGGCTTTGAGGCTGTCTGTCTAGGGTTACTTCACCAGCATGCTGTTAATTATTTAAGCGAGAGAACAGGGGGAACCATCACCACATCTGGCACTCTCACACAGGAAAAACCTTCTTCATTGTTGGGCCAGATGTGTTTATTTGAAACACAGACTAACTAGCGACTTAATGGGTTTCAATCCTTAGCCAAAAGCTAATTAGACAAACATAGTAAGCATCAGTCACCTTACAAGGCTAAACTGTTTCAGCGGTGTTGATTTTAATCCAGTCTCATAAGAGGTCTCATCACCTACAAAAGTATCCGAAGGAAATGCAAGGCAGAGGAAATGTCCAAATGACTTGCAAAGTACTCAGTGCAACACATAATGATGTCACCAAATGTCCAACACAGTAACAGACAAAATCTCCAATTTTATCTCAGTGGTATCATGTACTTGATACAAAAAAGAGGAAAGCAAAATTATTTTGGACAGATCTCCTTCCAAAACACTCTCAGCTAGCTTGTAGGTGAAATATTAACATCCAAAGCCAAGCAAATGATGATTTCTTGTGCCTGATATTTTTTAAAAATCATATAAGACATAATAAATATCAGACACGAGAAACCATCATTTGTCTGGCTTTTGATGTTAATATTTCACCCACATGCAAGCTGAGAAGAGGATTTGTCTACAAATCACTAAAATATTCAGGCAGTATGTTTGGCAGCCTATTCAAAAGGGGACTGTGCCCCAAGGCAAGTTCTACAGAAAATGAATTCAGTGTTGGACAGAACAGGCATTTTGCATTTTATAAGTACTTTGGAGAAGAAAGTAAGCTGTCTTACCTTACTGGTCATTACTATGAAAAATCCAACTTAGTTTTCTGCTCTCTTAAATGGTATGACCCCCAAAACAGAATTCTGATCATCTTTTTCCTACCTAAAATACCCAGTAACCAAATGCACTATTTTAGTCCATACATAAATAATGAATCAAAACGTTTGAGAAACACCTAACAAATATTTCACAAATCTATTATGTGTCCAGCATCATGTCCAGCAAGAAACAAAACAAATTCATTCTAGCAGGAAGGAGACACAATAACAAACAAACAAATGCTTTGGAGAAAAAGTAAACCAAGAAAAGGAAAAAGAGAGTGTTAGACTCAAAGGATGGAGAAGGCAATGGCACCCCACTCCAGTACTCTTGCCTGGAAAATCCCATGGACGGAGGAGCCTGGTGGGCTGCAGTCCATGGGGTCGTGAAGAGTCGGACAAGACTGAGCGACTTCCCTTTCACTTTTCACTTTCATGCATTGGAGAAGGAAATGGCAACCCACTCCAGTGTTCTTGCCTGGAGAATCCCAGGGACGGGGGAGCCTGGTGGCTGCCAACTATGGGTCACACAGAGTCGGACACAACTGAAGTGACTTAGCACCAGCAGCAGCAGACCCAAAGGAGGGAGTAGACTGTATGATTAAATAGGGTAACTGGGAAGGGCTTACTGAGGAGATGACATATAAACAAAACTTGAAAGTTGAGCAAGTTAGACAAGAGGAGAGGAGCAAGTATAAAAGATGCTGGAGTGGGAGTAAGCTCACATGGTTAACGAAGAGCAAAGAGGCCAGTGTGCCCATAACAGAAGGGGCAAAAGAGGATAAAGTCAGAGATGCGGCAAGGGCCAGATCCTGTAGAACCTTGTAGAACACTGACTGCAGTGATTAGACTTTCAGTGTAATGGAGAACTCATTATCAAGGGTAAGTGAAGGGGTGATATAAATTGATCTGTTTTAATAGAATCACTTTTGCCAAAGACAGAAGCAGAAAGAGTACCTGAGAGGCTAAGAACCTAAGCAAGAACTGGCCATGCCTTGATGTAGGATGTGTCAGTGGAGGTGGTGGGGAAGGACTGGATTCCGAATATATTTTGAAATCAGAGCTGAGATTTGCTGATGGCCTACATAAAAGAGATCAATAATGACTCAAAGTTTTCTTTTTTTACCTGAACAACAAAAAGGATGGAGCTGCCAATGACTAAGATAGAGAAGACAGCTCTGAAAGCAGATTGGGGGAACAATCAGGGGAATCAATACGGAGTCACAGATTCAATAAAATAAGACCAAACTTTTAAGTCAATAGATTTATCGTTGTTAATACAGGACAATTGTTCAGAAAGACATTGAGCCCCACTGTGCCCTTGGGGTAAAGATGGCTCAATGTAAAATGGACAGGCCTTAAATCCCAAGGCAGTCTAATTTGATATAAGCACGTTACCAATAGTGCTCAATTATTATATGACAAAGAAAACAAATACTTTTTTATAGAAAGAAAAAAGATTATGATAGTCTTGCTTTTATAAGTTATACAGCTCTTTATAACCAATTTAAAATAGAAAGCTGATACCACTCCAGTTCAGTCACTTGACCAGAACCAATGTCCACTAGATATCCTGCATATTTAAGCACCCATAATTCAAGTGCTCAGGTCAACTCCAAACTGCTAAAATAATTTTCTTAGGTTCCACAAAGGAAAATGTAATCCTCCCTCTCTGAACTTTATCCTATTCATTATCCTAAATATATTGTATCCACTACTGTTGAACAAGAGAACATGTGAACTATTCATGGTCATTTTCTGCACAATAAAGAGAGCAGAGGGAAAAGTCACAGAGGGAAATATTAAGTGACTGATAAAATTATCTGCGTATTTTAGGTGACTAAAATAATAGCCCTTCCTCTAAACTAAATAGCTTTTAGTTTATCCAGGTATCATGGTTTATTGCCACACCAAAGAACATAAGAATATAAACCTTAACAGGACTGGGACACAACTTAAAGAACAAATACTTCCTAGTCTAACGTGTGCCTTATTGAGCCACATTCCTTTTACTCTTCAATCTTAATATTTAAATACTATAGTAATTAGTCAAAATCCCACTTTTGAAATTTGTGTGTGTGTGTAAATTCAATACACTAAAATTCAAAACACTGGCCATGGCTTTACTATTTAAAGACTAACAATAGATCTCCAACCTACCCAGATAAATATTTATAGAGTCTTTTAATCAATATTTAAGAGACAAGATAAAACAGACTTTACCAATTTCAGATCTACTAAGAAACGTATAAAGTACTAACCAGAGTGATTTGCCTCGGTTTTACTATTCCATGTTCAATCTGTATATCAACAATAGATAAAACAACTATTGCGTATTTGGTCACCATTTCCTTATAATTTGTAGCTAAAAAGTTTTTAAATGTCTTAATGAAGCACTTACTCTCCAACTTCATGCAGGGTAGGAGCAGGACAAAGCATAGAATTCTGTTCCACACTTACTGGCTTTACATCTAGAAAATAAGATGCCATTGAATTAATAAAGGGCTTTATGTATCTCATGCAGTTTTACTAATGATATGAAGAGATACAGCAATCAGTGTTCAAGTGTAAGGCATTAGATACATCAGCATGAAAAAAACAAAAAGATACTCATCTAAAGAAAGAAGTGAAGGAACACAGAATGAAAAATAGAGATTACATGCCTTATTGATATACAGTACTGGTTAATCATAAATTATGGTTTTTTATATAATGTTCACATACAGTTTATGGATACTATAAAATTATCACCTTTTCTCCCTCAACTCTGTCAATATATTAGATATTCAAGAAAAAATGATATATATTTTAAAAGTAGAATTTTAAAATGATAAAGAAGATAAATATCCAAAGGATAATAAATTTATTTCAAGAGCTTAATAAAATAATTGGGTCTATAACATATAAACAGGCTTCCTATGTGGCTCAGTGGTAAAGAATACACCTGCCAATGCAGGAGATGAGGGTTTGATCCCTGGATCCTCTGAAGATCCTCTGGATAAGGAAATGGCAACCCACTTCAGTACTCTTGCCTGGAAAATTCCACAGAGAAGCCTGGTGGGCTATAGACCATGGAGTTGCAAAACAGTCAGACACGACTTAGCAACTAAACAACAACAAATAATATATAAATACATTTTATAGAATACTTAAGTTGCCTTGCAATTTTAATAGATATCAGAAAAATGATCTAGACTATAAATATACAGAAAAGCTACATGATCAGATGGATAATCTTAGAATGCAAATGATGAAAATACAATCTGACTCAATTTATTTGAGATTTATTTTAATAAATTTAATCCTATATAGCTAAACATAAAATATGTTTCTATTATAATAAACTCCAACCCAAAATCAAAAGAAGTTAGGTAAAGTTAATGCTTAGATACAGATGACTACTAAATAAAAATACTAAAATAATTTTCCTCTTCAGTTGTAGAACCTACTAACAAGAGAGTTCGTTACAAATATTATTGCCTTTCCTTACCAAAATGATGATTTTAATAGAAAAGATAGGAATTAATGATGCCATTTACCATGCTGAGACCCTTAACACTTTAATTCAACAAACGTATTAAGCATTTACTTTGCATGCAGAAAACGCTGTGCTAAGCAGAGAGTTTATAACAATCAGATAAACAACAAAATTGTAGATGATCCTTTCAAAAAATATCTCTACCAGAGTTTACAGAATTGCAGCATCTGCCTTATAGCATAAAATTTTAGAAGACAATATAATCACCAATGAGGAGAAAAATCTTAAAAGAGACCCAAACAGCCAAGAATATTAAGATCTATTTATTTGAAGAGCAGAAGTTTTTCTCAGAATAAAGATTAAAAATGTTGCACTCATCTGCTTTCTTGAAAGTCAAGCTAGGCAAAGTGAAATTTAATTCCTTAAATATGATAATTATCAACAAATACTGTACCAGGGAGACATTAGAGACATATCTTTAAGGCAAGAAGTCTGTCCTCAGGAAACTGGCTGACAACTTATTTGCAAATTAGACAAAGACAGCAAGTGACAATAAAATGAGATAATAAGTAGTAGAGTAGTCCAAGATCGGTAGACTTTCAAGCAAGAGTGACAAGAAACAAATGTGGAGAAAAAGACAATTAAATCAGGGGGTGGGTATAGTCCATACAGAGTGCAGTCAAGAAAACTGGGTTCAACTCTCAGCTCTGCCCACTATTAGTTGTGTAATCACAGACAAGTTATACGACTCTTTCAGCCACAAGGCCATAATTTGTATAATGAGGATAGTTCAGATATGGTCGAGCATTTAATAAGTTATGAACAACTGTTGCCATTATTAAATAACTATTAAGTAACTATTATTACTACTTGCATTATGATTGCACTTCCTTTCTTTACTGATTAAAAAAATATAGCACTGTTGGTTTCAGCTGAGAAAAATACTTCATGCTGAAATACTGCACAGATATTAAAGCAATACTGAAATTATGGAGACATACTCATTGTGTATGTTTCATTTACAGTGTAAGTACAGAGAACACTGCCATTCCGACTCCCCAGGTTGAATCCTCTTCCATTCAAAACAACTTGAAATTCCTCTAGAAGTAAAAGGAAAAATAAAAAATGTAAATGTCACTTTACAAAAACAACAACAGAAAGCATCACTTGACAAGCTGCAGGGAATTTTTAAACACTATTCAGCCAACTAATAACAAAATACATGGTCTTACTAGTTTTCTTAGACCTTCCAAGGAAATACAGTGGAGATGCCCTTTACTGCCAGGTAGAGATGCATTATTTTACGTTTTGAACAAAGTGTTTTCCAATAATAACCAAAAAGAATTGCAGTGTAATTGACCAATAGAATTGAAGCACAACAGTCATCCCAGACAGATACTGTACAAACTTGCCCAAATTCTATCCTGAGGAAAATATCTGTAGGAAAGAAAACCCTTTGTTTTCCTCTTGTCTTAGGTACTGAGGTATGAGAATGTGAAGAAGTTAAAGCCTCATTTTACCTGGTTCTTAGAACAGTTGTGTGTTGTATTTTCTTTAACCTATGACACCACATACAGAGATTCTTCTTTAACAGCTTCTTCACATATCTAATCCTACTTTTAATTTCTGTTGCATACAGACTTGTAACTCCTCAAAAGTCAGGCATTTTGGACTAATAATAATCTGTGGCCAATTAGTAAAAGAAGTTTTTTTGACTCATACTCTGTGTAAGAGGAGCAGTCACTAAGTGTTAGAGAGTGAAATAATATGCTAGAAGAAAAGTTTAAATGTTTATATCTTTGCTGCTTAGCTGCAAGAAGATATGTCAACTCTTTTCATAGTAATTAACTTTCAATCCTCTTCAGAGACCCCCTACCCAAGATAATCTAACACATATCTAATAATTAACTGTGGAAGAAAATGCTGCCATGCCACTCTCCATTCAGTGTGTTACTGAATGTAAAGAATGTGCAATAAAGTGCAATTGAAATGTAAAATGTGACTCAGAAAAAGAACATGAGCTTTTGGAGTCAGACAGACAAGAATCTAACAGAACATTTACTAATAGAAACTATTGAATATATTTCTGTCTCAATTTCCCCATCTGTGAATCCAGGATTATAAAACTGCTGAATAGTGTTGTTGTAAGGATTAGGCCAAATTATAAATGCAAAGAACACCATCCCACTCTAGAATGTTCAAATGCACTATTCCTCTTAAACATCTCAATAATCATTAATGAAGGGTGGGTCTAAAAGATGCCTGCAATGCAGGAGTCCCTGGTTTGATTCATATGTCAGGAAGATCCCCTGGAGAAGGGATAGGCTACCCACTCCAGTGTTCTTGGGCTTCCCTAGTGGCTCAGCCGGTAAAGAATCTGCCTGAAATGCAGGACACGTGGGTTCCATCCCTGGGTTGGGAAGATCCCCTAGAGGAGGGCATGGCTACCCACTCAAGTATTCTTGCCTGGAGAATTCCCATGGACAGAGGAGCTTGGCAGGCTACAGTCCATGGGGTCGCAAAGAGTCGGACACGACTGAGCAACTAAGAACACAGAACCGTAAAAGGTGTAGAACTTCATCCCATGTCTAGCAGGTGGGAGGCCCCAGGCCCAATATTTAACTTTTGAAAGAAAAGTTGGGTTAAAACGAACTCCAGGTTCAAACTCGAAGAAATTATATAGGACACAGAGAATCCCACACTCTTTGGGTTGGATGGCTTGAAAGTGCTAAAACCTGAGTCTGTTTTTCAGCACCAGCTGATCAAGCCACCTGCTTCTTTCCTACCATCCACCGTGAGCTGGCAGGGACGTACTTTGGCCAGGTCAGCAAAGCATGGAGCTCAAAGTCTACAGATACACGCCTGTTTGTATAATCAGATAAAAGAGAAAATTTCCTATTTTATTTTACTTGTCATAAGAAAGGTCTCAAACATGAACTAAATATACAGAAGATTTTAAAAGCCTGTCACACAATATGTTCATTATTTAAAATAACACTCCAATCTTAAAAATTTGAATTTAAAATAGAAATATTTCAAGGAATTATTTAAAAATTCTTGCAGAAAAAGATGCCAAAAAATTAATTTTGCTATTCTCTTTCCAACATGAGTTTCAAACCATATATTTTAACTAGGAAAAAAGTACAATTTCTTACAAGGTATTTTTAAATTCTAACTACTTACGCCCCACACAGACACTTGAGGGCCGCAATTCCAGGATTTCAGTGCATGACTGAGCTAGTATCTAAAAGGGAAATAAAAAAGAAAACCAAGATATGTAACTAAACCATAATTTTAAAATGAATCATAAGATTACTAATAATCTGCAGTCCTCCCTTTACAATAAATGGCAGAGAAAATTTATTAGCCACATATACAGCTACCAAGCTCTTATGAAATTTCTGTGTCATCTTTTAGTATATTTCAAGACTGTATTCTGTAGGAATGCTTATTTGATTAGAATAAATACAGATAAGCACTGATAAAAGGAGTTGTTGCTTCAAAGTCTGGGAGCTTTGGATATGAAAAGATAACTAAAATTTCTCAATAGCCATAAAATCAATGCTAACTTTCCCATCAAGCAAAAACAAGATAGCAAAATCAGACCTTCTATTTAATTATGCTAATTTAACATTTTCTATTAAAAGATTCAACATAATATCAATAAATAAACACTTCTTTATTTGACTCTGGCATTTCTATTCAATTTCTCTGCCTCAATTCCCATGGATGCTAATCCCCCTTATATGCATCAAACATTACACTTGCAGAACACAGGCCCCTTGTATGAGCCAAATATTATTCTCAAAAGCACAGACTCTCTACTCTAGCATTCCCAGAGCACAGGAACAGAACAGCTCTTCTTAGCGTGTTCTGAGAGACAGAAACCACCATACAAGGCACAAGGCTACAAGTGAAAAACAACAATGATGAAATAAGCTGCTCCTCGTGGACTCAACAATCCTGTCTTTATTTTTAGAACTGCTCTGCACTACATTAGCAAAGGCAGACAAGTTCCAGATGATCTTTGAAAGACATTCCTTTCTTGCTGGAAGTGAAGGACAGATGATGTTACAGTAGTTTCTAGCATCTCCTGCTCATAACTAAAACAGGAAGGAAGGACTGTGGCAAGATATAGAAATGTTTTCCCTGCTTTCTTTAATAACAGTAGAAATATAAATTGTCAGACTCTAATAATCAGCTGGTCAAATCACAGAATTTTTGTTGCTGAATATCCCCTCTGAAAGAGGGTACATTTGTACTTTGTAGGGTCATTTCCCAGAGAATCCACTTTTCACATAGTGGTTGAGGAGTAAACTACTGTAACTGAGAAATTCTGAGTGAGATCTATTTAAACTCAGAAAGGACGAAAGAGATTCCACCGTCACCCAAAGACTGTCAGGGCCTCAACAACTCTTGGTCTGCTATTCTATCTCCAATAATCAACACTCACTCCCTTGAAGAGCAAGCACCTTTGTTTATTTAGGAATTGAGGATCACTGTCAAAAGTTACTGTGCCCTCTTGGAAAGAAGGAATCTCAAATCACTAACATCTTTTAAACTGTTTGACATAATTCAGATACAAGACTCTGAAGGGAACAGAATGCAAAAGTTTTGCCAAAAGAGTAAGAAGCTAAAAAGGTTCCAGTTAACAAAATAGGTGCATTATTGCTCTAGGTTTGACCAGTCTGAGATAAAAATGAGAACTGAGCCACGAAAATGGAAGGTCAAAGGAAAGCATGAACCCCCCAAATCTATTTTAGCTGGCAACAATTCTTGAAAGAATTTATTTGAAACTAAATCCTATTGAGAAGACTGACTGATCTTAGAGCTGATAATCTTTTTACTATTCTAGTTATTTTAGGCACACCTTTATCAGCATTACAGAAACATGTTTTGAGTGTTGAATCACCCCCTCTATTAGAACACAAACTCTGAGAGCACAGAAATGGGATCTCATACCGTGCAAGCCTTCCAGGAGTACCACATTGTTTTGTACTCACAGTACAACCAAAAAAAAAAAACTGCTTAGAGAATAAAGACCAAACGTACTGATTAATGAGAATATTAAAAATGTCTAGTAAGCAAATCAACAATCATAAAAGGACTAAGATAAAGCAGAATAAAGTAAATTTATGTTTTTACATAAATGAGATGCCAATGTTGGAAAATAACAGAGGGAGGTCTATCCCTCTGTTACTGTTTTTCTTAGTTTCTTTCCCTCCTGTATTTGTGAACCACAGGTTTGTTAAAGGTTTTTAACTGACAGTTGAGCCCACAGGGCACAGGTTGGGTTGGAGGTGAAAGTGTGGCCTTCCAGTGGGGAGAGGTCTGGGCAGAGAAGTTGATGGTATATCCAAGACTTTCTGCCAGACCTGTGTTTATAAATCAGTAAAGAAAATCTACAATAAAGAAAGAGGCCGAAAGATACAGAATTCTAAATTCTGTTAACTTTGTGTAAAATGTCTGTTTCAGCTCATTGTCCCAAATTGTGAAATGCCTAAAGATGGTTTTATATATTTAATCTCTATAATAACAGTCATAGTCCTTTCTCATTATCAAAACTTTCTGTCCTATTTAAAATATATTTGTTTTGAATGCCTCCTTTGAAACATATGATAGGACTTCCCAATACAGGGGACAGGGGTTTGAACCCTGGTCTGGGAAGAGTCCACAACTGAGCCAGTGGTTACAGCTACTGAGCCTGTCCTCTAGAGTCTGCAGGCTGCAACCACTCAGACCAAGTTCTGCAGCTACTGAAGTCCATGTGCCTAGAGTCCATGCTGCCCAAAAGGAAAAGCCATACGATGAGAAGCCCACACACCACAACAGATTGCCTCTGTTCACTGCAACTAGAGAAAGCACTCGTGTGGCAGAGAAGACCCAGCACAATTACAAATAAATAAAATTACTGCAAAAATGTAAGGTAAAAAGCCTGAAACACATTATCACAAGAAAGTGAAAATCCAAGTAATCCCCCTCTTCTGAGTTGTTTGGAATAAAACTACAGGGGGAACAAGAGCATTCAGCCTTACAAATTATAATTATTTATTTTCTGTTGTTTCTAACTGGTTGCATACAATTTTGATATGTTATTTGCACCAGTTAGACCATCAGAATACTTTCAATAGTTCAGTGAACTCTGTAAACATGGATACATGGAATTTCTCTATTTGGCAAGGGAGTGGGGTAGGATAAGATAAGGTTATTTACGCCCTCCTCTGGGTTAGTTTTGCTGAGCCGAAAGACAGGATGTAGCCTTAGGGGTCAGCTCTGACCATACTGCCAGCTGGCCTCTTACAGATGTTTGGCAGGAGATGAAAGTAGATTCCATTGTGCTGTCCCTTGCTTGAAGTTGAACTTGAATGAAGTACCAGAATGGTATTTCACCCTGGGTATTCCAGGCATGTTCCAAATTAATTTCAATTGACTCTGCATCTAGCATCATGTACTTAGGTTGCAGGATTTCACTAGAGGCCAGATTTGCATACAGAGCAACAAGGGGGCAGACATGTACACTGGAGCTAGAATTGGCAAGACTTATGGCCATGTAAGAACCACTGCTAAGTCAGAGACACAACTCTTCCAAGAATCCCAGTGGCTACAAGGCAATTTCTTATCTTGTTTATCTACGGTGTTAGGATCAGATCTTTAAAATTATAGAATAACAACTATGTAAATTAACAGTATTAATCTAGGAAACATTTACAGCAGAAATAACTAGAAAGCATCAGACTTCTTTCTTAGCAATTTTAAGATACATATGAAACTATATTTTGATTGAGATCTGTAAATTCCTGAATATGTTTACATAATGAACACATGCTATAATAACAAATATTGAATATGTAGGAAATAGTGTAAATCACATTATAGCCCCCAAAACTGCATACAATGAACATAGCTTTGGCCTTTTTCTCCTGGCATTGAAGATAAAATGAGATTAATTAGTGGAGAATTGTAGTTGGGCTGCATCCAAGATAAAATTTAGCATGAAATTAGTTAAGATGAGGTGACAAAGTCAAAATAATACTTAGCACCTACAGTGTCTTAGAAGTTTATACTGCATTTGGGAGCAATATCTAGGTCTTATGATTTGAAGACCAAACATCCAGCTTAAATAAACAAACAAAAGCCCACTTCCTACAACTAATATACATCAAGACAGATTTTTTAAAATCTATATTTTTTCCAGCTTCTAAATGGTGATGGTAAGGATTCTATATTTGGAAAATAGAATAGAGTCCATTCCACATGAAAATAGGTAAACACTTTTTTAACAAATGATAATACCTCATATTTAAAACCAATCTAATATAAAAAGTATATAGCACAATGTTATAAACAGCTGCTCAGTTAATATTTGTTGAATTAACTGAGTAAATGCAAAACTTTCTAGTAAAAAACAAGCATCTTGACTATAAGACAAATAAACAGGGTGTGTAACAATGGACAGTTAAACATATTTAAAATTAAAAGAGCTTTTCAAATCACATCTTTGGTCACACACAAGGAAAGAAAAACTTATTTGTATTCAAATTGTGGTAACCAATGGCACTAATAAGGCATTGAGCCAAATACAAAAAAGAAACAAATTTAAGATATGTACCTTCTTTTAAAAAGAGGGTTAATTTTTAGATAGGATATGTGGAAGAGAAAAATGACATTAAATCCCATTGAATGGTTTCCTCTATGACTTCCTTTTAAAAGGTCAGTTCTAAATAAAAAGATTTTTCCCCCAAACTGGATTATTTCTTCAACCTTAAATTCAATATACTACCCAAACATCTCGAACATTTTCAACGTTATTCAAAATTCAAAATATTCATTCTAGCAATAACTTTCAAATACTGACTTTGAGTAAATAACATCACATACAACAGAACCCTATAGATAATTTACAAGTACCCTCAGTGTATCCTTAACAAATAGAAACTGTTAATTTGCATGACATACAGCATGCCAGAAGATATCAGTAAGGATAATAAAAAGGTCTGAAAAATATAATCTGTTTTTTTCTGACTCACTGAGAGTCTTTAAGCACAGCAGGAGTTCATCCCAAATATGAAGGATTCCAGGTTTAAATCTCATAAGGAAAAATCACTGAGGAACATTAGTTACCAAAAAGAGTTCCCCCCAAAATAAAGCTTTAGTAATTAGCTACCCATGTACACAAAATAAGCAACTAAAACAAATGGAAAGATGTTTCTCACAATCTTTTCTTGTTTGCTTTTTATCTTTTAATATTTAGATACAATTTTTATTTTCTCTCTAGCTGTAAAACATCCTACCAAATATATTTTTCTTTAAGAGGTAATGATTCAATGAAAACAATTATAACTTGTAGTCACATGTTTGGTTGTGTTTGTTTTTTTTAAATGCTTGGAGCTTCAAAATGTCAGTTGCTCAATACAGCATGACCCATTTCTAAATATGGATTCTTTCTCCCTTTGGGTAATATAAGCACAAGTGATAAATTCTAAACAAACTTCTACTCTAATAAATCTAGGGAAGAATGTGAGTTACAGTCACTGGCTTCACTCTTCTCTGCTCCAAACATAACAGATAAGCAGTTGTGAGTATAATGTTAGTAAAATTATGCCCATCTCACAAATTGTGAAACAAAATACTGAAATGACATTTAAAGTTCTTCCTCCTGCTATAATTGCAATTTTCATAACAAATCATATTAACAGGTCTTCCTTTCTCACTATAACATAAAAATATGCCCCAAACTGGACTGTGATACAAAACAAAAATTTATACGCCCCTCCTTCTTTTTCTTTTGTTCAGCACAAACTCAGAATAATCATTTAATGCTTTCTTAATGGATGAACAATAGATTTTACATTAAAAGTGCATTAAAATTATGGGATTTACACTGATGGTACATTTAATCATAAATCTTACCATTTTATCCCCCTTTTCAACGTCCTACTTAACCGAATTTGCTTTCACACACAAGTGAGTCTCTAATAGTTTATCTTCTTTTGTAGCCCAAAAGATTAACGTTAAGAAATAAACATTTGACACTTAACTTTGGCGATGCAACCTAATACCACCACTTAAGTTTTCTCACAAAATATCACAGTTGTAATTATTTATCAAAAATGGATTTGATTTCCTTATACTACAATCCCCACCAAATAATGAAAAAGGAAAGAATAATATTAAGTAAAATTATCATGCAAATACAAATAGACCATTGGACAAAAGATGTCAAGATTATAAAATTTCATTAAATTAAATGAATATTTTAAAGTGAACTTTCTATTGGTATTTTTTAGTTAATTGGAATTAGGAAGAAATGAAGTACCTTATTAGAATATGGTAAAAATATTTTAAATATATTTTAATATAGTGGACTGTCATAGCTATTGATTCTTCTTCCCTATCCTTAGCATTTTTTCACCCTTACATATCTATAAACAGTGTTGCCTTTTTACTGGGAAAATTGTTCTCTATTCCATGTGGTTCTAGTGAGGCTATCAATCATGATACCTTGTCTTTCTCCACCTTGTTCCCAACCTTCCACCATGGGGGTGAGTATGTTACTCAGTTCAGTTCAGTTCAGTCGCTCAGTCGTGTCCGACTCTTTGCAACCCATTGCGACCCCATGAATGACAGCACGCCAGGCCTCCCTGTCCATCACCAACACCCAGAGTTCACTCAGACTCAGGTCCATCG
This sequence comes from Redunca redunca, assembly GCA_006410935.1. Lineage (NCBI taxonomy): Eukaryota > Metazoa > Chordata > Mammalia > Artiodactyla > Bovidae > Redunca > Redunca redunca. The sequence continues at coordinate 346,975 of SJYQ01002853.1, forward strand.
AGTCAATGATGCCATCCAGCCATCTCATCCTCAGTCATCCCCTTCTTCTCCTGCCCCCAATCCCTCCCAGAATCAAAGTCTTTTCCAATGGGTCAACTCTTCCCATGAGGTGGCCAAAGTACTGCAGTTTCAGCTTTAGCATCAGTCCTTCCAAAGAATCCCAGGGCTGATCTCCTTCAGAATGGACTGGTTGGATCTCCTTGCAGTCCAAGGGACTCTCAAGAGTCTTCTCCAACACCACAGTTCAAAAACATCAATTCTTTGGCTCTCAGCCTTCTTCACAGTCCAACTCTCACTTCCATACATGACCACTGGAAAAACCATAGCCTTGACTAGACGGACCTTTGTCGGCAGAGTAATGTCTCTGCTTTTGAATATACTATCTAGGTTGGTCATAACTTTTCTTCCAAGGAGTAAGCGTCTTTTAATTTCATGGCTGCAGTCACCATCTGCAGTGATTTTGGAGTCCAGAAAAATAAAGTCTGACACTGTTTCCACTGTTTCTCCATCTATTTCCCATGGAGTGATGGGACTGGATGCCATGATCTTCGTTTTCTGAATGTTGAGCTTTAAGCCAAACTTTTTCACTCTCCTCTTTCACTTTCATCAAGAGGCTTTTTAGTTCCTCTTCACTTTCTGCCATAAGGGTGGTGTCGTCTGCATATCTGAGGTTATTGATATTTCTCCCGGCAATCTTGATTCCAGCTTGTGTTTCTTCCAGTCCAGCGTTTCTCATGATGTACTCTGCATATAAGTTAAATAAGCAGGGTGACAATATACAGCCTTGACGTACTCCTTTTCCTATTTGGAACCAGTCTGTTGTTCCAGGTCCAGTTCTAACTGTTGCTTCCTGACCTGCATACAGATTTCTCAAGAGGCAGGTCAGGTGGTCTGGTATTCCCATCTCTTTCAGAATTGTCCACAATTTATTGTGATCCATACAGTCAAAGGCTTTGGCATAGTCAGTAAAGCAGAAATAGATGTTTTTCTGCAACTCTCTTGCTTTTTCCATGATTCAGCAGATGTTGGCAATTTGATCTCTGATGTTACTCAGGCTGGTCCAAATATGTCTGTTGACTATGTTATTTGTTATAAGAATGAGCACTTGACCCCGCTGAGTCAATCAGAGTCCTTAACTGGGATAGAATATACTGATGCTGAGACAATGGGCTTGCAAATTGAGGCCCATGTAAGCTGAAACCTTTGGCAATTAACTTTCCCCTGATGATCAACAAAACAAGGAGAGAATGAGGCAAACAGATGCTGCTGCTGCTAAGTGGCTTCAGTCATCTCCAACTCTGTGCGACCCCATAGATGGCAGCCCACTAGGCTCCCCCGTCCCTGGGATTCTCCAGGCAAGAACACTGGAGTGGGTTGCCATTTCCTTCTCCAATGCATGAAAGTGAAAAGTGAAAGGGAAGTTACTCAGTCATGTCCTACCCTTAGCGACCCCATGGACTGCAGCCTACCAGGCTCCTCCGTCCATGGGATTTTCCAGGCAAGAGTACTGGAGTGGGGTGCCATTGCCTTCTCCAGAGGCAAACAGAATCATAGGCAAAACTTAGAGACGGAGAAGACCTTAAGAGTGGATTGGTACCTTGGGTCCAACTGCACCTGCGGTGACTTCCTCCTCTGGACCACCAGTTAGTTAGATAAGCCAATAACTTTCTTTTCCTTCCCCTCAAGCTACTATACACTTGGTTTTTGTCACTTGTAACCAAAAGTCTTAATACAGCGGAATATAAACAAAAGGATCAAACAAAGTAATGTAGAATCAAAAGTCAATTCAAATAAAGTATTTTCTGGTTAAAAAAAAAAAGGTAAGTTGATTTTTCTGATGCTTAAATACACCACAACTATATTATGAAAGAATTTTCAAGCAGCATAGATTTTATTTATTATTCACTGATAAATGGGAATTGGGCAGTGTCTACTTACCCAACACTGTATCAGGTACTAGACGAAAAAAAAGGAGGCAGAGGGAAATACAGTCCCAACCTTTCTATCATTAATGTGAAAGATGTTATGAAAAGAGACACCTCATATACACTTAATGCCAATGATTCTTGGATAACCTGAAGCCCAGGAGAATCTGACATACAGTGGGCCTCACATTACAGCCTGTCCCTTTTTAAAGGGAGTCCTAGAAACTGACTTCCAATTTTGAGTAAGTTGTACCAGTTGAGGTTGCTTTCCTATGAATATATCTTCATAGTTAGCTCAGACTTTAGGTTTTTAATCCAGCCATGATTTTATAAATAGAGATTCCCACAACTAAGCGGTCAACATCTGTAGCAGAACCTGCCAAAAGTATTTAAGCTAAAGTCTTATCGGGTTCGGTATCCTCTTCTATGAAAATGATTTTCCTGTAGAGAAAATGATTTGACAATGTCTTCTCATTCCATTCAAACATAGTTTAGACATCTTTCTTAGATACTTTTTAAAAATAATAACAACAACAACAGATATGGCTGAGAAAAACAACTTGGCTCCAAAGGTCAAATGAAGCTTACATTCCCAGCACAATGAATGAAGTTACCTTTTGAAATGTATATTGCACTTTTTTCCCTTTATAAACAATCTATTACAGTTTCATTTAAATTTTCTACACATCTGAGTGACCGTGCTCTTCCTGTTTAGGCTCTCTAATTTTCCCATTACGTACTTAGGAACTTTAGCATTTGCTGCCATCACCTAGGATGTAGTGTTCTTAATTCTTCTGGATCGGGCATTATTTATAAAGCCAGCTCCACAACTGATTCATCTCTTCTGCTTAATACTTTCTGAGGTACTGCATCAAAAAAATTTGTGGAACCAACTGCAAAGAGTAAGACATCTCATGGCCTTGTTTTGAGAGGGGAAAAAAAAAGGAAGGAGGTTTTGCACAGATTATTTTGCTTTTTGTTCTTCCTCAATTATTCACTAATCATGGTTTTTTTCTATTTTCAGTGTTCTCTTCCCCAGCACTGCATAATGAAACACTGCATTGGAAAGTACGTGGTACTCACAGGCTAGGCTCTGACCTATCCTAGGTTGAATAAAATTTCATCTTCAAATAAAAGTCCTATAATTGCCTTTCCAAGAAACCAAAAATAAGTATGTAACATTCTAAGATTTTAAAGTTAACCTAAAGTGGAAAACATAATAAAACCCTTGTGTCTGTAGGCAGTGGGAGAGGAGAAAGATCAAGGGGCTGGAGAACGACTCAAGTCTTCTGGCTTGAACATTTCTCTGAATTTCCACTTCCCTCAGTGACATTCCCCATTGGGATTTCTTCCCAGGCCGAATTTCACTCTGTCCTCTAACACTCTGGCCCTTCTGTGAAAACAATTTTCACTTTCAATGCTTCTAGATACTCGGCCACATTATCAGGAGTGGAAGTTGTATTTGATTCCCCCCTCTGTCCTTTTCATCCTATATCCAGTGAGCTCCCAGGTTCTATTAATTTTTTAAAGCTTCCCACATTTACCATTTTATTTCCAGTTTCACTGCCATCACAATTTTAACAGCAGCAACTAATTGCCAGGTAACATTCGCTGGAGTCTTCAGAGCCTGGCTCAGAAAGAGCCAACAGTTTTATACCTAGTGGTTCAGCCCCACCTTGTTCCTGACATAGTTCTGACCAGGACAGTGAATCTATTAGGCACTTCCGTTGACATCCTTGGGCGTCCCTCATGGCTCAGCTGGTAAAGAATCCGCCTGCAATATGGGACACCTGGGATGGATCCCTGGGTTGGGATGATCCCCTGGAGAAGGGAAAGGCTACCCACTCCAGTATTCTGGCCTGGAGAATTCCATGGACTGTATAGTCCATGGGGTTACAAAGAGTCGGATACGACTGAGGGGATTTCACTTTCATTTTCACTTGACATCCTTGACCTAGTTTTATTGGGAAAGACCTAGAATCCCAGTGCCTGAAATAAGCCCTAACGACCTGTGCTCCACTGACTGGGGTGTGGTTCCCTGCTAACAAATTAAGGTTTCTACTCTGAATCACTAATTGCTACCATGAGTTCCCCAGCAAGAATGCAGAATCTTGAAGTTCTACATAGCTTTTGTCATGGGAATTCTGAATCTAATTTTTCAGCTGTTCCCTGGGTCCTAGACCTGTGCTCACTAAGTCATGTCTGATTCTTTGCAACCCCAAGGATTGCTTAGCCTGCTAGGCTCCTCTGTCCATGGGATTTCCCAGGCAAGAATACTGGCTGTGCTGAGTTGCTTCAGTCATGTCTGACCCTCTGCAACCCTATGGACTATAGCCCGCCAGGCTCCTCAGTCCAAGGGATTCTCCAGGCATGAATACTGGAGTGGGTTGCCATGCCCTCCTCCAGCAGATCTTCCCAACCCAGGGATCAAATCCAAGTCTCTTGTCTCTCCTGCACTGACAGGTGAGTTCTTTACCACTGGAAGCACCACCTGGGAAGCCAAGAATACTGGAATGGAGTGCCATTTCCTATGCCAGGGGATCCTCCCGACCCAGGGATCAACCGCACATTTCTTGTAATTCCTGCACTGGCAGGCAGGTTCTTTGCCACTAGTGCCACAGGGGAAACCCTAGACCTGAATCTTGAGAATTTAGAACTAAGGCACAGTCAGATCTTGACTTTGGGTAGCTATACCATCTTGAAGTCCTTGTTGTTTTGACCCCTTGCTAGATTTGATCCTTGCACATCTAATACCACCCCTCTTTTTTTTTTTATTTTTTTTTTATTTTTTTTTTTTTACTTTTAAAATTTTTATTTTAACTTTAGTTTCCTTTACATTACTGTATTGGTTCTGCCAAACATTGACATGAATTCACCACGAGTGTACAAGCGTTCCCAAACATGAATCCCCTCCCACCTCCCACCCCATGCCATCCCTCTGGGTCCTCTCCTTGCACCAGTCCCAAGCATCCTGCATCCTGCATCAGACATCAACTGGCGATTCGTTTCTTACTTGATAGTATACATGTTGCAATGCCATTCTCCCATCTCATCCCACCCTCTCCCTCTCTCTCTCCCCCAGAGTCCAAAAGTTCTCTCTTAAGATCTGAGTCTCTTTTGTTGTCTCGCATACAGGGTCATCATCCCCGTCTTTCTAAATTCCATATATATGCGTTAGTATACTGTATTGGTGTTTTTCTTTCTGGCTTACTTCACTCTGTATAATCGGCTCCAGTTCCATCCATCTCCTTAGAACTGATTCAAATGTATTTTTTTTAATGGCTGAGTAATACTCCATTGTGTATATGTACCACAGCTTTCTTATCCATTCATCTGCTGATGGACATCTAGGTTGTTTCCATGTTCTGGCTATTATAAACAGTGCTGCGATGAACATTGGGGTACATGTGTCTCTTTCTATTCTGGTTTCCTCGGTGTGTATGCCCAGCAGTGGGATTGCTGGGTCATAAGGCAATTCTATTTGCAATTTTTTAAGGAATCTCCACACTGTTCTCCATAGTGGCTGTACTAGTTTGCATTCCCACCAACAATGTAAAAGGGTTCCCTTTTCTCCACACCCTCTCCAGCATTTATTGCTTGCAGACTTCTGGATCGCAGCCATTCTGACTGGTGTGAAGTGGTACCTCATTGTGGTTTTGATTTGCATTTCTCTGATAATGAGTGATGTTGAGCATCTTTTCATGTGTTTGTTAGCCATCCGTATGTCTTCTTTGGAGAAATGTCTATTTAGGTCTTTGGCCCATTTTTTGATTGGGTCATTTATTTTTCTGGAATTGAGCTGCATAAGTTGCTTGTATATTTTTGAGATTAGTTGTTTGTCAGTTGCTTCATTTGCTATTATTTTCTCCCATTCAGAAGGCTGTCTTTTCACTTTGCTTATATTTTCCTTTGTTGTGCAGAAGCTTTTAATTTTGATTAGATCCCATTTGTTTATTTTTGCTTTAATTTCCAGAATTCTGGGGGGTGGATCATAGAGGATCCTGCTGTGATTTATGTCGGAGAGTGTTTTGCCTATGTTCTCCTCGAGGAGTTTTATAGTTTCTGGTCTTACATTTAGATCTTTAATCCATTTTGAGTTTACTTTTGTGTGTGGTGTTAGAAAGTGATCTAGTTTCATTCTTTTACAAGTTGTTGACCAATTTTCCCAGCACCACTTGTTAAAGAGATTGTCTTTACTCCATTGTATATTTTTGCCTCCTTTATCAAAGATAAGGTGTCCTCTTTAGATCTAAAGTCATTGATCACTTAGAATACTGACAATCTGTCTAAGTGGACTGCCCTACAGAAGGATCAATAACCCCATCTACATGGTCCTAGCTTCTTGCCATTCCTAGCTTCCTATCACATGTTTTAAAATCCAGCCCTTCTGCGTCAGATCATATTTAATCATTATCTCAGGTAATTCACAAAACAACCCAATGACATAGATATCATATCCTCATTTGAGTAATGAGAATTTTAAAACTGAGAAAGATTACATTATAGGACACACAGAAGGTCACATGGCTAGACATCAGCAGAGCTGGAACTTATACTCAGGTCTTCCTGTTTCTAGTTCATTTTGTCTTCTCTATACTGGGTTTCCTGACACCATGTCTCACAAGCACTACTGCATGACACAGCTTTTCATCTTCCAAATCATCCCATATATTACCACAGGAATATCCTTCCTGAATTTCCATTACTTTCTTATAAATTTCAGGCTGTAAATGAATTTCCCATGGTTCCTCAATTATTTATGCAAAAAGTGCCAATTCGCCATCCAAACATTGGATGGCCTCCATAATCTGGATCCAGCCTACCTATCAGTGTTTATCTCTCACATCGCTCCACAATCCAGACCCTGTGCTTCAACCACTCAGCCTGAGCTGTTTCTGAGGTTCTAATTAATTCTATTAATTAATTAATCTATCTCAACTGTCAGAGTGCAGTTCAGATCCCACCATAAAAAGCCTCCCGTGACTTTATATAACCCAACTTATTTTACTCTTCTGTCAATTTTAATCATATTGGCATTTTACCACAAATTGCATTAGAGAATTACTTTAATCATACAGGGTGACTCACTGAAATTTCCCTTTTCCAAATTCTCATACTTTATAATTCTTGGAGGGGGCCACCATAATCCAAAAACCCGAATTGTCACTCTCTAGCCCCTTTAGAACAGAGAATTTGCTTTATTTAAGTTTGTATCCCCTCTTCCAAGCTTAACACGATGCCCTAACACAGTAAGAACTCACTACGTGAATAAATGAAAGGATACATTAGGTTTAGGAGAAGAAGGGTGAAAAAGACAAAATCTTTTTCACTAGTACCGCCTTGAGATAATGAATTCTAAACTTTCATATATGCTAATTAATAGTGGAGGTTAAACCAATGGTATAAAAATGTTATGCAAAAAAAAAAAAGTTATGTATCATTTCCCTGGATAGAAATCCAAAAATTTTGATAATATATTTGCCTCCAAATTAAAATAGAACATTAAAATGATTTTCTGAATCAAATTTTAGAAAATTTGTTACTTATGTGTTAATATGTTCATAACAAAGGTCTTTTACAATTCCTTGTTCAAGAGGTTATAGAAGTTATAACTACTACCGTGTTTCTTCTTTTTATAAAAACTATAATGAAAACTGTTAGAACTTTTTCCAGAGTGATTAAATTGTTGGAGTCATTCCAATAATACATGAAACTTCCTGTTCTACATCCTCACCAACATTTGTGTTGTCAGTCTTTTAAACTTTATCCATTTTGGTGGAAATGTAGTGGTATCTTCTTGTGATTTTAAACTACATTTCCTTGATGACTAATGATGTTAAAAAAATTCTTTTTATGTGCACATTACACAACTAAACATATGGCTATCCTATAGGCAGGCCAGAAACTTCACGCCTAGGTATTTGCCTGAGAAAAATGAAAATATGTGCCCACAAAAAGAATTGTACATGAATGTTATCAGCAGCTTTATTCACAATCCCTTCAAACAGAAACAGTTTAGGTGTCTGTCTATAGAAGAACAATTTAGCAAACTGTGCTACAGTCATACAATCGAATAAAAGGTAACAAACTCCAAGTATACATAATGGGCAGATGAATCTCAGAAATACTCTGCTAAGTGAAAGGCGCCTTATATAGATGAGTATATATTATATGATTTCATTTATATGAAGTTCTACAACAATCTTAATTAAACTCTGCTGGGAAAAAAAAAAAGTCAGAACAGCAGCTGCCTCGGGAGTGGAAAGGGCAAAAGACGGAAGTACATGCCTTTGTTAGAACTCACTGAATGCATAAGATTTGTGTAGTTCATTTCATGCAATTGTTTCTTTACACTGTATATAAATTTCACATTAAAAATTGTAGACAAATGAAAAAAAAAAACTATAATGAAGGCTCCAAAATTAAACTCCTATACTTGCTGACATCGATTATAAACAAACTATGTGTTAACAAAAGGTGGTATCTTATATAATAAAGGGACTAGGCCAATTAAGTCACTGGATTTTGGTGGGCAGGGGAAGAAGGACAAAGTAAACAAGAAATTCATGTTATCAATTTTTCCTCATGTAAAGATTAACTTCATGGAAATTAATATACTGAAAATTAATAAGTCCAGATGGATTTAAATAAATTCTACAGGAAAAATAAATTATCAATCCATTTAGCAAATATTCTGCCTTCAGTGCACCAAACATTTAAACAATTTAAATCTTCTGATTTCTTCCATTTGCTTAGTGTTGGTGGCTCAGTCATGTCTGACTCCTGGAGACCCCATGGACTGTAGCCCACCAGGCTCCTCTGTCCATGGGATTCTCCAGGCAAGAATACTGGAGTGGGTTGCCATTTCCTCCTCCAAGGGATCTTCCCAACCCAGGGATCAAACCCACATCTCTCGTGTCTCCTGCTCAGCTTTGTATAAAACATTCCACAGTAGAATGTAATCCACTAGTTTGGCAAACCATAAAGAACAGACAGAAATTATCTTCTCTCTGCTCTATACCCTGAAATAGATTCATTATATTTATTTTAAATACCACATACAATTTTTAAAGATAAGATGGTGTTCTAAATATAAAGGGTAATTCAAATTTGAGGCCAATATACAGCTTTTGTATCTTATCAGAGGTGGTGCAGTCTCTGCCTTGAAGAGAGAGAAAGTACTTGAATTGCTTTAAATTTCTACAAAATAGGCATAAATCCCAAGTTACCATCATGATGATAAAAATTTCAACCATTAGTGTGAGCATTTGATTGCAATGCTCTCTGTCTACGTGCCTCCTCTGCCAAGTCACCACCAAGGTTTCCCCAGAGGCTGACTTCCCTGAGGATCACTTACTGCTTCTTTTGTGATAAAATAGCTGAAGTTTAACTACAATGAGATGAAAACTATACCCATCAGCTCCCTCCAGATGAAACATAAGAGGCTTAGTTCATGATTGGTGGCTAAAATAACCCAAATTTTTCTAACTTCAAGCTAAATCTTTAGACATAAATTTGTTGTTGTTCAGTCACTATGTCTGACTCTTTGCAACCCAATGGACTGTAACACATCAGGATCCTCTGTCTTCCATTGTCTTCCAGAGTTTGTTCAAATTCATATCCAAGGAGTTGGTAATGCTTTCTAACCATCTCATCTTCTGCCATCCTCTTCTTTTGCCTTCAATCTTTCTCAGTATTTTTGGTATTTTCCAATGAGTTGACTCTTCCCATCAGGTGACCAAAGTACTGGAGCTTCAGCTTTAGCATCAGTATTTCCAATGAATATTCAGGGTTGATTTCCTTTAGAACTGAGTGGTTTGATCTTCTTGCAGTCCAAGGGACTCTCAAGAGTCTTCTCTAGCACCACAATTTGAAAGCATCAGTTCTTCAGTGCTCAGCCTTCTTTATGGTCCAACTCTCACATCCATACATGATTACTGGAAAAACCATAGCTTTAACTATATGCACCTTTGTCAGCAAATTGATGTCTGCTTTTTAATATGCTGTCTAGGTTTGTCAAATCTGTCCTTGCAAGGAGCAAGCATCTTTTAATTTCATAGCAGCAGTCATTGTCCACTGTGATTTTGGAATCCAAGAAAATAAAACCTGTCATCGCTTCCACTTTTTCCCCTTCTATTTGCCATGAAGTAATGGGACCGGGGGCTTCCCTGGTGGTACTAGTGGTAAAAGAACCCAACTGTCAATGCAGAAGACCTAAGAGACACAGGTTCGATCCCTGGGTTGGGAAGATCTCCTGGAGAAGGAAATGGCAGCCTACTCCAATATTCTTGCCTGGAAAATCCCATGGACAGAGGAGCCTGGTAGGCTATACTCTATAGGGTCACAAAGAGTCAGACACGACTAAAGCAACTTAGCATGCATGCACCTGCACACACATTGGGACCAGATGTCACAATCTTAGTATTCTGAAACTCTTGGCTAAGTTTCCAGCCAACTTATTCACTCTTCTCTTTCAACCTCATCAAGAGGCTCTTTAATTGCTCTTTACTTTCTGTCACTAGAATGGTATCATCTGCATATCTGAGGTTGTTAATATTTCTCTCAGCAATCTGGATTCCAGCTTGTGATTCATCCAGCCCAGCATTAAGCAAAATGTATTCTGCATATAGGTTAAATAAGCAGGGTGACAATATACAGCTTTGACATACTCCTTTCCCAATTTGGAACCAGTCCATTGTTCCATTTCCATTCCTAACTGTTGTTTCTTGAGTCACATACAGGTTTCTCAGAAGACACGTAAGGTTGTCTGGTACTCCCATCTCTAAGAATTTTCCACAGTTTGTTGCAATCCACACAGTCAAAGGCTTCAGTGTACTCAATGAAGCAGAAGTAGATGTTTTGCTGTAATTCTCTTGCTTTCTCCACGATTCAACAAATGTTGGCAATTTGATCTCTGGTTCCTCTGCCTTTTCTAAACTCAGCTTTTATATCTAGAAGTTCTCAGTTCACAAACTGTCAAAGCCTAGCTTGAAGGACTTTGAGCATCACCTTGATGACATGTGAAATGAGCACAATTATATGGTAGTTTGAACATTCTTTGGCATTGCCCTTCTTTGGGATTGGAAGAAAAACTGATCTTTTCCAGTCTTGTGACCACTGCTGAGTTTTCCAAATTTGCTGACCCCATTCAAAAGTTTCCTTAATACAAATTTTAAAAATGAAACTGAATAAATAAATATAACAACAACTTTATCTCCTCCAATAATCAACTACTCAATTTCTTGAAGGAGAAATCTGTAGTCATAACCCACAAAAAGAGAGTTTTCAGATGCCAATTAATCACCAGGAGAATTTTGAATTAATCCTTTGATAGAAAATAATTCCAAAGGAGCTAAATGCACAGAGGTCTTCTCTCCTTCAGTGTAATTATAAAAATAACTGGAAATTCCCAAGTACAATAAAATTCTATTTAAAATACAATACGCTTTTTTTCACGGGCCTCCCTAGTAGCTCAGCTGGTAAAGAATCCTCCTGCAATGCAGGAGACGCCAGTTCGATCCTGGGTCAGGAAGTTCCCCTGGAAAAGGGAGTAGAGATACACACTCCAATATTCTTGGGCTCCCCTGGTGACTCAGACGGTGAGGAATCTTCCTGCGATGCAGTAGATGTGGGTTTCATCCCTGAGTTGGGAAGACCCCCTGGAGGAGGTTATGGCAACCCACTCCAGTATTCTTGCCTGGAGAATTCCCATGGCAGAGGAGCCTGGCGGGCTACAGTGCACAGAGTCACAAAGAATCAGACATGACTGAGCAACTAACCACAGCACAGCACACTTTTTCTACAGGTCAAATTATCCTCCCTTTCGCATTGTCAATACATTTTCCTATATTTTAAAACAAATTACAGTTGTGCAATATGTACCTTGAATCCATCTCTAAAAATATTTACTAATTTTACATTGAAATTTTTTCCTGAAACTAAAGACATATGTAAAACTCCTAAAATAATTATATCTCTGTTCCATTCTGCACTTAGGTTTGGCCTGTCCACTGGCTATTCTTATATGTGACAGAACTGAATTGTATGTTTTCCCTGAAAAGCCCCGTTTATCATGAGGGAAAAAAGCATACATGCTACCAAAAACAAATTTTTTTAAAAAAATCTCACCCTATGTTTCTGGAAAAAAAAAAAAAAATGATCATTAAAAAGAAATTTTAAATACCAAAACCAAATGTCAGANTGATCATTAAAAAGAAATTTTAAATACCAAAACCAAATGTCAGAAAAAAACTGAGATTTTTTTTTCCCTTCAATAAATATCCAAAGATTAAAGGAAAAACTTTGGCTTAGAGAATATATATATTATTCACTTCCATTTTAGGATGTTGTTTACCAAAATATCATAAATACTTAATAGCAACTGTTCCTACTGCTTCTAGCAAAAGGCAGTAAAATGAAACATAAACCTCAGCTGTGAAAGCCCAGGAGTTTTGCTTTGCATTTCATCACTCCACTTCCCCTTCCCCTGTTTAGGATGGCCCGGATTCTAACAATCACCAGAGACAGCTCAACTGAATTCCAAACAGAAATATTATGAGCTCCAGTGAAACTATTAATCATTAAAATGGAAAGAACAACAACCGCCGTCAAATACTCTCCGCTGCCGGTTCGAGTTGCCTGACTGATAGCTAAGAAATACCCATATTTGGAGCAGGAAGCAATCACACATTCCAATCCAAATTTTTATTTTATACTTCTATAAAGCCTATAAAACTTTCAAGATAGCGACTCAGTGAGGAACTCCATGCTCAAAGGATGCTCTGAGACTGGTGATGACAATCTTAAACTTGAAATCACAAACCCAGACTCACAGCACTCAGTTTGTAAGAGTTAATTCCAAATCTCACTAACAAAATCCATGTCTCTAGAATTTCCCTGCATGTTCAATACTCAACAAATTTCCTTCTTAAATTCTCTCTTCAAGATAACAAGATTACTCCATATAGTTTAAAATATATCTAAGGGATGCCCCTTATATGTAGAATCTAAAAAGAAATCACACAAATGAACTTATAAAACAGAAAGAGACTCACAGAGTCAGAGAATCTGTAATTTAGAAAAACTTATGGGGACAATGTTTTGCCAGAGGAAAGAATGGGGATAAGGGATGGTTAAGAAGGTTGGGATTGATATCTATACGCTGCTATATTTCAAATGGATAACCGACGAGGACCTACTTTATGTATAACACAGGAACGCTGCTCAGTGTTATGTGGCAGCCTGGGTGGGAGCGGGGTTTGAGGGAGAATGGATACATGTATGTATATGGCTAAGTCCCTTCACTGTTCACCCGAAACTATCACAACATTGTGAATCAGCTATATTCCCAAACAAAATAAAAAATTTTAACAATTATTTTAATTTAAAATATGTCTAAAATGATAAGCCTTTGCTACCCCCAAAGAAATACTCACAGAATTAATTATTCCTCTAAGAGCTTGAAATCCACCTTTGACAGGGAAAACTTGTTCCTTGGAATCAGCGATTCTTTCGAGCTTTAGAAAAAGGAGGAAAAGTTCACTGAGAGGTGGTTGAGACATACAACCTTTTATACCCTTCCTTACTTGTTAGTTAGGATCCCTGGTGGCTCAGACAGTAAAGCGTCTGTGTACATGCGGGAGACCTGGGTTCGATCCCTGGGTTGGGAAGATCCCCTGGAGAAGGAAATGTAAATCCACTCCAGGACTATTGCCTGGAAAATCCCATGGACAGAGGAGCCTGGTAGGCTACAGCCCATGGGGTCGCAAAGAGTCGGACACGACTGAGCGACTTCACTTCACCTCACTTCACTTACTTGTTAGTTACATTCATCTGAAAAATTACACCTGAGGATTAATTCCTTGTCAGGAACTGACTGGAGTAACTGGTGTACTCTAAATGCATCACAACATGAACTGAGATCAGGCACAACCCCTTTACAACTGGCCTCAAGTCGCAATTTCAAAACAGTGCAGAGCTCTACTAGCTGTAAATGAGACACAGAAGCTTCCAGACATTTCAATGTAAAAACATTTTGTGAGTGGGAAAAAAATTTAATACATAAACCCTGTAAACTTCATGAAAAAAATGTTTTTTTAAGGAAAATCATTAAATATTTTTCCAACAGACTTCCCAAATCCTAAGCTCCTAAGAGTCAAGTTTTCAATCAAACTAAAACATCTAAACAAGACTTGTCATGATAACCTCATCAGCTGATTAAAGAGGAGCATGCATATTATTTTATTAATGTTCAAGAAAAATAGAGTTTTGTCTTCAGTTTAATTAGGTAATGAAACCTATCAAAATCAGACATTACTAACACAGAGTTCAAGACAGGGGACCATTTTTATAGAAAATCTTTAACAATAAAGTGGGTTTCTGTGGTTGCTCAGATGATAAAGAAATCTGCTGCAATGTAGGAGACCCAGGTTTGACCCCTGGGTTGGGAAGATCCCCCTAGAGAATGGAATGGTAACCCAACTCAATATTCTTGCCTGGAGAATTCCATGGATAGAGGAATCTGACAGGCTACAGTCTATGGGGTTGCAAAGAGTCAGACCCCACGAGTGACTAACACTGTGCTTCTCAGGTGGCACTCGTGGTAAAGTGCCAATGCAGAAGATATAATAAGAGACATGGGTTTGGGTCAGGAAGATCCCCTGGAGTAAGGCATGGCAACTCACTCCAGTATTCTTGCCTGGAGAATCCCATGGTCAGAGAAGCCTGGCAGGCTTTAGTCCACAGGGCTGCAAAGAATCAGAGCCAACTGAAATGACTTGGCATGCACAGAAGGGTTAGTTGATCAGTTGTGTCTGACTCTTCGTGGCCCCATGGGCTGTAGCTTGCCACACTCTTCTGTCCACGGGATTTTCCAGGCAAGAATACTGGAATGGGTAGCCATTTTCTTCTGCAGGGGATCTTCCCAACCCAGGAATCGAACCTGGGTCTCCCACATTCCTAGCAGATTCTTTACCATCTGAGCCACCAAGGAAGAATGCATGCAAGTCATTATTTAAAAATCTGATCAACTCTCCTTAAGACTATTACATGATTTAGATTCAAGGCGGCAGATCTGCTGTACTTACTTGAGCTTGTTCAAAGTCAAGGACACCAACACAATAAACTCTAGCCCCGAGTGACCTGGATATCTTTGCCTATTGAGAGAAAGAGAGGGACAGAGAGAGGGAGACAGATGAATTATTCCAACATCAGGCTCCACATGCAGAGACATACAGCAAAATACACTGGGGTGTAAAGAACAGTTTCAATTCAATACTCACCTCTTTCTCCGCATACGATGGCACCAGACCGTCCAACTTACCATCTGTCAGAGCAATTATGATACTAGAGGTTTTTAAGCCTCTTGCTTTCTCAATTTGCTCATTTGCCTGAAAATGAAGAAAAATTGTCCAACTCACAAGTTAATCTTAACTTTTAACCAGCATGTTCCATCAAGCTGCATTTTAAGTCTGGCAAAATCAAACTATTTTGGACTAGCTTTTAAAACAGGGTAGGGCTTCCCTGATGGCTCAGGCAGTAAAGCGTTTGCCTGCAATGTGGAGACCTGGGTTCAATTCCTGGGTTGGGAAGATCCCCTGGAGAAGGAAATAGCAACCCACTCCAGTACTCTTGCCTGTAAAATCCCATGGACAGAGGAGCCTGGTAGGCTACAGACCATGGGGTCACAAAGAGTTGGACATGACTGAGAGACTTCACTTTCTTTCTTCTTTCTTTAAAACAGGGTATTTTATATTAACTATTTTAATTTGAAATATACATACATTCACATTATAGAGTAATTACTATTGGGTGTAATGATAAAGGTTTTTAGCCTTGACTGACTATAACCACAGAGAAAATGTGGTTCTCTGAATATAGTCACAGAGAAAATGGAAAATTCCTTAAAAGGCAAACTGTCATCCAAACTTCTTTTATCACCACCGTAAATTCCATCAGTCTTATCCTTAGAACAACTAAAAGAATTTCTTTTTTAATATTAAGGTAAGCATATAATGGCATCTTCAAGTTTTACTAGGGAGTTATAATTTATTTCATTACAGAGTAAGGAAACGTTCTTTCCCATTCTTATAAGTATAAAAGAACTTACTAGCTTTAGTCCTTCATGGATGTATGTCTCTCCTACGGGACTAACACGTTTCAAATTGTCCAAGCCTTCACTGATTTTGCCTCTGAAAATAATACAGTACAAAATTAAACAAAAGAAAAATGAGGAAAGATCACAATAAGCACTTTTCCAAAAATGTGGTAGTTTTGCAATTAAGGCAGTTTTGCCCCAGGTTTTGAGGGCAGATAACTCCTCATACTGTTATTTCAATGAGTATTTAATAATGTCTGTATTTTAAGCATAAAATCATTCACCAGAGCTTCACCCACATTTAAAATAACTTATTTCATTTTAATTTTAAGGATTCTATTTTAATATTGTAGTGAAAATTATTATCAGACAAGTTCATCTCAGGAAGTTTCCAGAAAACACAACTTTCAATGTATAATCCTAATCTTCCTTTTTTCTAACTCAGTCACCTCCACCAACCCAGTTGTCTCTTTTAATACTTGTTTTAACATCTACCTATTCTGAACCTAACTAACTTCAGTACACTCTTTTTTCTAAGATGCCCCAAATATATTCATGTTCAGCTTTTACTGCAATGAACAATTCTGTATCTTAAAAATATTCTACTTTAAAATAATTTCACTGATTTAACATTTTCACTTAACTAGACTGGAAGCCCACAGTGGGCTAGCACCATGTCTATTATTTATAATGTATCCCCCAACTTTGTCCTAATTACTTATTATAATGCCTTTTACAAAGTAAGTGTTCAATAAATTTTTCAATCTACCCTAGGAAAAAAATTCATAGTTCCACAGATGATGGAGTAAATTACATAATTTATAAACTTGTTTTATCTAAATATTTATGTTTTAATAGCTACAGAAACAACTTGAAACTGACTCAGTCTGAATGCAGATAAAAACCAAATATTTGGTGCTTCCCAGAAATGAGTGGCAGCGTGTCCTCAAGCATTAATGTTTGCTGCCAAAAGAGAAATGAAAAAAGACAACTGAAATCCGAGTTTACACAAACAGCTTTTGCCTGGTAAAAATCGCCTTCTCCATTTAGTTCAGATTCTAATCATCATTACTTCTGAGGACCAGGCAACACTAGGAGAAGACGCTAAGCAGAAAGAACTTGCCAGATGTGGGGTTCAGGGTGGGAAGGTAGGTCTCTGCCTGCTTATTTCGCTGAAAGAAGCAGAGCACTCCTGCCTGTATCCCATACCAGCCACTGTGACATTCTAAGTTACTCGGAACTGCTTCATTACTTTTGCAGCTATGGAGTCATAAGAGGAAAAGTGTTCCTTGGCCATACCCAATAACATCAACATTCATGAGCCCTGGTCTGTCACTTTCCAGAGTAACTACACACTCTGTCAGCCTCTCCTCTAGCAACAAGTATCACTGGGACTTCCCAGGTGGTCCAGTGATAAAGAGTTCGCCTTCCAATGCAGGGGATGCTGGTTTGATCCCTGGCTGGAGAACTAAGATCCAACAGATCATGAGGCAGCTAGGCCCGTGTGCCACAACTAAGACCTGATGCAACAAATAAATAAAAAGGTCTTTAAATTGGAAAAAAAAAAAAAAAAAAAGTCACCAAATNAAAAAGTGTCACCAAATGGGAAATGGAAATCAAAACAAGATAGGACCTTTGAGGGATTCCAAGAAACTAAAAATAAGCTTAAATTTTCTTTATTAGTAAATGGTGAACTGAGGGAGAAAAAAATCATGTAGTAGGTAAAAAACACAACTCATCCATTTATACTGTGACTTAAAGTTCTAAAGGAAAGCAAGGGAGAAAATGTTTAAAAATAAAAGAAGAAAAAATGTGTATGTTATGAAGATCAGCTCAAATCAATATCAGATTCACTGAGCTTGGCTTTAACGTTGTCTTCAACTTCAACAAACAGCAATACCGAAACTACTTTAGAGTTTGTTGTGATTCTGTAGCCAAGGATGCAAGACACACAAAGTCCCCTATGAGCTCACAGGGCAGAAGCTTCTTTGCCATCCCCGAGTAATCGCTACACACTTCCTCTTTCCTGCTAACTACAGCTATTTCTTGCTGTGACTATCAGGAACTGCATGGTAAATGTCTTCCTCATTCAGAAAATTCTGTTAAGCTCATATGGTTATCATATTGCTATATCCTCTTTTCTAAGATCTTAGCTTTTCTTTTCAGATATTACTAATTTTCTGCAATGTTACTGTGTTCTGTGTGACTTCAAATACTTCTTGGAAAGAGACAGAATTTAAACAAATAAAATGGGATATGAAACCTCTGCTTAATTGCTGTTGCTATTGTTTTTTTTGTTGTTGTTGTTAGGCATCAGGGTACCAAAATCTATTATCAACTCTTTCTTCTTGACTTTATAATTATGTTGATTGAAAAGAGGGGATGAGGCAGAGAGGCGGGGGGTGGCAGAGGCAAAAACATATTGACTTATTTTTTAATCTAAAAAATCAACACTCTCAGCTCTATTAGTATCCTTCAAATTTCTCTGCTGAGTAAAGGAAAGAAGAGATAAGAAGGGACAAGGAAAGATAAGCAGACAAGAGCAGGGAAGGGAAGGAAACGTAGCAACCACAACTGCTAGGCACTGTGCCACATCGGTGGCCATTCTCCAGCCATGAGACACTTGCAACTATGGAAGGCGTGCACGACGTCACAGCTAAGGTGAAGATATATTTTATAAACAATGGCATAATAAAATAGGTGGCAGAAAATTTTGACTTGCCCAACTAGCACAATTCAGGCATAATTTTAAGTCCTTTCTACTTGTGAAGATATACATTTATAAATGTATCTCTATACTTAACCTGAACTTTTCAATGTGCATTGCCTTAACTCTCCAGATTGCAAAGCTCTTTCTAGGTTTCAGTCAAACAGTCTACACACAGTGGCTGAGCACCCATACATGTGAACACTATGATCTTACACTATGATATGACAACAATTTACGCCTAGTCTACGGCTACCCTCTCATCCATTTACAGGTGCAATGTCATTCTCCACCCTGGCTGGACACTGGGATCACCTAAAAGGCTTTAAAATAAAAAAAAAAAAATCTTCTGGACAGTAATGGAAAAAATTATAATTTACTTGATGCATGCTGGGGTAAGGGTATTTCTTGGAAATTCTCCAGAGCATTCTACAGTGCAACCAGGAATTATGAAACTCTGATCTAATCTAACTTAAAAACCTTTCCATATTGTTGGAAAGGGCTTCCCTAGTGGCTCAGTTGGTAAAGAATCTGCCTGCAATGCGGGAGACCCGGGTTCAGTCCCTGGGTTGGGAAAATACCCTGGAGAAGGAAAAGGCAGCCCACTCTAGTAATCTTGCCTGGAGAATTCCATGGAATGTTGTTGGAATGCTCTTTTCCTTACCTATTTTGCCAGTCAGTTCTTCTACTAAAGGGGTTTTAGAGGTAACTAGGATAATCTTTTAAAACGTAAAATGCAGTTTCTGGGATGGATGACTTATAGCCAGAGAGAACATGGATTAATTCCAAGCCCAATCTCATTTTCTCAACTATAAAACAAAGAGGAAATTACCTGTACTACAGGGTCATTGTGAGGATTAAGTGGCACATAATAAGTACTGGGCTAGGGGATTTCCCTAGCTGTCCAGGGGTTAAGACTTCACACTTCCAATGCAGGGGCTACGGGTTCAATCCCTGGTCAGGAAACTAAGATCACACAGGCCATGCAGCATGGCCAAGAAAAAAAAAAAGAGTTTCATTGTAGCTACTACGGTTGTTATTGACACTGGTCATTCCTCTGTTCGTAGGGTTTTGTTCACCCAGTTTACTTTCTTCTTGATTCTAAGGAGAGCTCACTCAGCAAACTGAGGGTTGAAAAAATTTGATAAAGACCCAAAAAGGAGGAGGGAAAGGAATAGAGGAAAAAAAGTTTTATACTGAAGCTTTAGTGAGAACAAATTATATGGAAAGCTATAGAATGAGGTGGGAAGACTCAGGTTTGGAGTAAATCAGAAACGAACTAGAACTTTGGTTCTGCAGCTAATGTAAGCACCGGCAGTTGTTTAATTTCCTGCAGCTCAGTTTCTATATCCATAAAACGTAAGTAAGAATGGCTGCTCCAGTGAAGTCTTCATTCACTCACCCCACAGACATTTATTAGGTAACTACTATCACATTTATGAAAGTGTCAGTCACTCAGCGACCCCATGGACTGAAGCCCACCAGGTTCCTCTGTCCATGGAATTCTCCAGGCAAGAACACTGCAGTGGGTAGCCATTCCGTTTTCCAGGGCATCTTCCCGACCCAGGGATCGAACCCAGGTCTCCCGCATTACAGGCAGATTTTTACCATCTGAGGCACCGGGAAGCCCACCATGTTTTTAATATAATGTTATTATATTTGGCAGCTTTGAACATTTCAGAAAGCTGTGGGATCTGGACAGAAGAGCTTTTAGAGGAGATAGACAAGAGAAAGGAAGTGGCTAGTCCCCAAAACAAGCCCTCTTCACTATGGCTTCTCCTCTGCATTGCCATGTTACTCTTCTAGAAAACCTACAAATGGTGGCAAGCTGAATCTGAGGTGACAGATGGCACACCGGACAGGAGTCCAGACTGCTCCAGCCAATTATCTACCGCCGCATCCTTCAGCTGTTTCAAGTTAAGCAAAAGTAACACCAACACTAACTCCACAGGGTTGCTGTGAAAAATCAAAGGAGTTGATGCATAGGAAGAATTCAGTACAAAGTCAGTGTCACAGAGACATTAGTTATTATTTGTTTATCACATGATGTGTCAGGAACTGAGCAGGATCATCTGCCAGCCAGACCTCATTCTTTCATCAAGCCACCCTGCAATCATACCATGAACGCAACCCACAGGTCAAACATGGTACACTGGCCACCTTAATTCCCAGCTCTAAGACTCACTAGTCTCAGTAATTTTGTGACTTTGCTAAGTTGTGTCCTCACTGAGCTTGCATTTCTCCCCTCTGAAAATGGGAACATTGACAGTACTTATATAGCAGAGTTGTTATAAATATTAAAGGGACTATTACTCGTATTATCAGGGCTTCCCTGATGGCTCAGTTGGTAAAGAATCCACCTGCAATGCAGGAGACCCTGGTTCAACTCCTGGTTCGGGAAGATCCACTGGAGTAGGAATAGGCTACCTACTCCAGTATTCTTGGCTTCTCTTGTGGCTCAGCTGGTAAAGAATCCGCCTGCAATGCAGGAGACCTGGATTCGATCCCTGAGTTGGGAAGATCCCCTAGGGAAGGGAAAGGCTACCCACTCCAGAATTCTGGCCTGGAGAATTCCATGGACTGTATAGTCGCAAAGAGTCGGACACAACTGAGCAACTTTCACTTATTACTTGTAAACACTTAGTACACTGCATGGCACCTAAGTGTTCAATAATCAATACCAACTGTTTATATCAATTTTCTGTGCATGCATGCTAAGTTACTTCACTCATGTCCAATTCTTTGTGACCCCATGGACTGTAGTCCACCAGGCTCCTCTATCCATGGGATTCTCCAGGCAAGTATGCTGGAGTGGGTTGCCATGCCCTCCTCTAGGGGACCTTCTAGGGATCGAACCTGCGTCTCCTGTGGCTCCTGCACTGGATTCTTTACTTCTGAGCCACCAGGGAAGCCCAAGTGTTAGTTGCTCAGGAAGATCATGCTGCAGGCAGATGCTTTATATCTGAGCCACCAGAAAAGCCCATCAATTCACTGTACTGCTCTCTTAACCATTGAAAGTAATGTAAATAGGAATTGTCACCTTAGTTTTTCACAGTTTGGGAGCCTTATTTGAGAACTTCTCTTCACTAGTGCTCTTAAAACACATAGAATTTTTAAACTTTATATTAAGTTATACAAACTCCAACTCATATGCATGTGTTCAGTATTGCTCTTGAATAAGTGAATATCAAAATCCCAAAATGTACTTCTATCACAGCACAATTTTAAACTATTTTAGGAAAATTATCATTTCTAATAAATAAAATTTCAATTCTCATATTTCTACATTACATATTAATTCTTAAGACTTTGAGAGTTTGAACTGAAAAATACTATTCAAAGTCATGAAAGTAAAAGAAAATGTGCCCATCTATTCCAACCTAACTCAAGAAGGAAATAATGATAATATCAAAATAATACAAAAATAAAGTATTAATGTTGTTGATAACAGTTTTAATTCATACAAAAGAATAAGAGGAATGAGAGTGAGAGGCTAATAATAAAAAATAAAAGTAAATAACACATCATTCAAAACTTGCTGACATGGGTTATGGGTTACAGCAGAATCTAAAGACTAGTGCCAAAATTACCAGTCTAATTTGCTATTTTTGGTTACATACAAGGTTTTTTTTTCTCTCTTAGCTGGCGTGTTTATTTCTGAAAGCGATTCATCTTTGGAGTTTCATTATTACTTTCAGTATAAACTATGGTACAGAATCTCTAAGTATGACCTCTATCAATTTCTTCCCACTCTATATGCACCCATTCTCCCATCAAAAGTTGGAATTCCTCCCCCATCCCCTTGATTCTGGCCCAGCGTTGTTACTACCTGGCACTAGAACAAAGCAGAAATGATATTCTTAGACATCCAACCCTTAAGAGAACTGGAGGCACTGCTTCCTTAATCTCATAGTACTTGCTCCTGGACCCATTCATCATGCTGTGGGAAGCCCAGGTCACAAGCCGAGGTTCCATGGAGGAAAA
The DNA here is from genome assembly GCA_006410935.1 of Redunca redunca. Lineage (NCBI taxonomy): Eukaryota > Metazoa > Chordata > Mammalia > Artiodactyla > Bovidae > Redunca > Redunca redunca. Next base: position 369,686 of record SJYQ01002853.1, read on the forward strand.
CATATTCTTCCAGTAAACAGCCCTAGCTGTGCTCCATAACAGTAAGCTCCTTCTATGATTATAGCACCAGATAATATCATGTGGGACAGAGAAAGTGTCCATTTGAGCCATCCATCATAGAATAGTGAGAGATAACAAAATCATTGCTTAAGCCACTAAATGCTGGGGTGGTTTTTCATGATCACTCTGCCTGCTCCAGGACTAAGTCTAAATGAGGCACAGGACTTTTCCCTTTATGTACACTTGGTAGCTAGCTGCCATACAAAAACTTTGATTACCCTGAAATCACCATGGTAGGAGGAGACTTAACCTAGCCATGAACAGAAGTCATGTGTAGCAGAATGAAGACTCAGGTCAACAGTCCTAGCTGAGCTCCTAGACAGCAGCCAGCACCAGCACGAACTTTTGAACCATGTGGGTGGGGTCATTTCAACTTTTCTAGCCATTCCAGCTTGCTAGCTGACAACAGGCAAAGCATAAGAATTGCCCATTCAATGCACAATATCATGAGAAATGACCAGTTGTATTTACACCACTAATTTTGGATTAGTTTATTATGCAGCAATAGATAATCAAAATAAAAGTTGTGACTAAAGTAAAAGCTAAATGACCTTGAAGAGATGGATAGTAAAGACTGGAAAGGCAGTGAGAAAACTATTACTGGAGGCTCAGTTTCCTGCTCATTCATGTCTGTTGCATTCCATTGGTTAAAGTGACTGATAGGCCCAGCCCACATTTTTTTAATTATATATTTAAATAAAATACTTATATACACATATGTAAATACATGTGTATATATAAATATATGTAATTCATATATAAATATGTATGTATTTATATACATATATAAATATATAAAACACTTATATACACATATATTATACCTATTACATATATAATCATATTTGTCTCAGTGGTAAATCTGCCTGTCAGTGCAGGAGATGCCAGAGAATAGGGTTCAACCCCTGGGTCAGGAAGATCCCCTGGAGGAGGACATGGCAACACACTCCAATATTCTCACTTGGAAAATTCCTTGGACAGAGGAGCCTGGCACCCTACAGTCCATGGGGTTACAAAGAGTCAGACACAACTGAGCGTGTGCACTCACACACACATATGCATACATGTCGTATGTATTCTGTGTTTCATTGGAGGTCACAAAAGAGAAATCTGTCACAAAAACCAAAAGCCTCATACATCTATGCTACCAAATGCCAGTTTAGATAACCCTATAAGCATAAGTGTTAGAGGTACGGAGGCAGAGGAACCAGAGATCAAACTGCCAACATCCGCTCGATCATCAAAAAAGCTAGAGAGTTCCAAAAAACATCTACTTCTGCTTTATTAACTACGCCAAAACCTTTGACTATGTGAACCACAACAAACTGTGGAAAATTCTTCAAGAGATGGGAATACCAGACCACCTGACCTGCCTCCTGAGAAATCTGTATGCAGGTCAAGAAGCAACAGTTAGAACAGGACATGAAACAACAGACTGGCTCCAAATTGGGAAAGGAGTATGTCAAGCTGTATACTGTCACCCTGCTTATTTAACTTATATGCAGAGTACATCATGCAAAACGCCAGGCTGGATGAAGCACAAGCTGGAATCAACATTGCCAGGAGAAATATCAATAACCCCAGATGTGCAGATGACACCAGTCTTATGGCAGAAAGTGAAGAAGAACTAAAGAGTCTCTTGATTAAAGTGAAAGAGGAGAGTGAAAAAGCTGACTTAAAATTCAACATTCAGAAAACTAAGATCACAGCATCTGGTCCCATCACTTCATGACAAATAGATGGGGAAACAATGGAAACAGTGAGAGACTTTATTTTCTTGGGCTCAAAAATCACTGCAGATAGTGACTGCAGCCATGAAATTAAAACACGCTTGCTCCTTGGAAGAAAAATTGTGACCAACCTAGACAGCATATTAAAAAGCAGAGACATTACTTTGCTGACAAAGGTCCATCTAGTCAAAGCTATGGTTTTTCCAATAGTCATGTATGGATGTGAGAGTTGGACTATAAAGAAAGCTGAGCACTGAAGAATTGATGCTTTTGAACTGTGGTGTTGGAGAAGACTCTTGAGAGTCCCTTAGACTGCAAGGAGATCCAACCAGTCCATCCTAAAGGAAATCAGTCCTGAATATCTGAATAGTCATTGGAAGGACAGATGCTGAAGCTGAAACTCCATGCTTTGGCCACCTGATAGGAAGAACTGACTCACTGGGAAAGATCGTGATGCTGGGAATGATTGAAGGCAGGAGGAGAAGGGGATAACAAAGGATGAGATGGTTGGATGGCATCACAGACTCGCTGGAAATGAGTTTGAGCAAGCTCTGGGAGTCAATGATGAACAGGGAAGCCTGGCGTGCTGCAGTCCATGGGGTCATGAAGAGTCAGCCTTGACTGAGTGACTGAACTGAACTGAACTGTACTTTATCCTCAAGAGATTATCAGCCAAGGATATGAAATGAACAAAACTGAAAACAAAATGTAGGAATACACAGAAACTTTATAAAGATTTCAGTTCAGTTCAGTTGCTCAGCTGTTTCCGACTCTTTGCAATCCCATGGACCGCAGCACGCAAGGCCTCCCTGTCCATCACCAACTCTCGGAGTTTACCTAAACTTATGTCCATTGAGTTGATGATGCCATCCAACCATCTCATCCTCTGTTGTCCCCTTCTCCTCCTGCCCTCAATCTTTCCCAGCATCAGGGTCTTTTCTAATGGGTCAGCTCTTCACATCAGGTGGCTGAAGTATAGTTACATAACATAATTAAATATTGCTCTTGGAAAATAAAACTTAGTGGATTGAGTAGAATATGAGACAAAACAATCTTCTCAAGATGTTGTTCATGTCCATACAAAATTACTAATGATTTATAATCCACTTAGCACTTAGCAATTACAAATAAAGCATTTAGCAAAATGTCTGATACATAGTAAGTGATCAATAAACTTTACTACTTCTGTCTCCTTCCATTAATAAACTACAATATTATATAATCAGTCTGACAAAATTAGAAAAATTACAGGAGAGGAAATCTGCTCACTCATTCAAATGTGGGACCATCCTAGCTATCTATTTAATTATGCCATTATATACTATTATGTGGCATACAGTATGAAGGATAAACTGAAAAAAAAACTGTTCCCTATTAGCTCAACTTAAAAGACTTTCAAAGGTTTCAAAGGAGTGAAAGATGATTTTTCAGACACAAATATTGCTAATACATTATCTTAGGAACTCATACTTTATGTAAAAACTTGTTTACTCTTTATTTAACATGTCACTGTAAGGCCAATATATGTCAAGGTCTCTGTGGTACAGATTAGACCAATGAATCCTAGGTCAGAGTCCTAGATTCAAAAATATCTGCTTACAAAATGCCCCATACAATACGGGTTTGTGAAAATTCGTCTCTAATTTAGTCTATACTTATCTAAGTGAGGTACCTAGGTGACACCTAAAGTCTGTATCTGCTGTATCTTGTATGTTTATACCCCATTTCCTCTTTCAACACTTTACTGGGCCATGATAAAATGACCTCTGCATTCTACCACCTTAGTGTGCCAGGTCTGTCTTCCAGACATGAGTAACAATGCATTTAATTTTCTAGAAAATACCCATAAGGCAAACATGGGACCTCACTGAAAACAACTATTCCCATATCCACGACTAGAATCTGAGTTGCTGCCATGCTCAGACCTCTCAGAATTAGCACAGTGTGTGACCAGTACGGATTTTTCTCAACAGGAAAAATTACTTCCCTGTTAGAATCCAAACAAAAACAACTAGTCGTTTCCTCTACCACGTCACTGGTTTGCAAGAGAACAGAAGAAATTTAGAGGATGAATATATCCTTGAATTATGACAACTCTGACTAATTCTGGAAAGCAGCTAGAGAAAGGGGAACAAAGATTCTGAGGCAGTGGAATGCTTAGATGCTCAGGCTCAGGGGCCATCTGCAGGGGTGAATTCTGGCTCTGACTGAGCCGTGTCACTTTGAGCAAAGTCACCTGACTTCAAACTTCTGCCAGAATCTGGGTACATAATGGTGATGAGGCGGTACAGTGATAAGACCCAGATCTCATCTCAGCCTCCGCCTCCTTCCCGCCTGAGTCATTCATTAGGCCTTCTCATATGCATTATGTGCACTTAATCATCCCAACATCACCCCAACACTTCTACACGGTAGGAACGATTAGGTCCTTAGAACAGACAAGGGAGTTAGGTAGCAAGAGGTGGAATAACGTGTCCAAAGTTACACAGCTCGCATACAGCGCCTATGTTTTTCTGACCCAAAGTTCAGTCCTGATGTTTACATTTAACNCCCCCAACCCCCACCAGGCTTCCCTTCTGTCTCAGCTAGTAAAGAATCCCCCTGCAATGTGGGAGACCGGGGTTCAGTCCCTGGGTTGGAAAGATCCCCTGGAGAAGGGGAAGGCTATCCACTCCAATACTCTGGCCTGGAGAATCCCATGGATTGTATAGTCCATGGGATCGCAAAGAGTTGGACATGACTAAGCAACTTTCATTTCATTTCACTTCAGCACTCCCCAAGTTAACAGCTGAATATGTTCCACTGCTATTCAGGAAATCAACCCTGAATAGTCACTGAAAGGACTGTTGCTGAAACTGAAGCTGCAATACTTTGGCCACCTGAAGCAAAGAGCCAACTCATTGGAAAAGACTGTGACACTGGGTAAAAGTGAAGGCAAAAGGAGAAGCGGCAGCAGAGGATGAGATGGTTAGATAGCATCACTGACTCAGTGGGTTTCCCTAGTAGTTCAGCTGGTAAAGAATCTGCCTGCAATGCAAGAAACCCCAGTTCGATTCCTGGGTCAGGAAGTTCCCCTGGAGAAAGGATAGGCTACCCACTCCAGTATTCTTGAGCTTCCCTGGTGGCTCAGACCGTAAAGAATCTTCCTGCAAGGCAGGAGAAGCAAAGTGAAGAAGTGAAGTCACTCAGTCGCGTCCGACTCTTTGCGACCCCATGGACTGTAGCCTACCAGGCTCCTCAGTCCATGGGATTTTCCAGGCAAAAGTACTGGAGTGGGTTGCCATTTCCTTCTCCAGGGCATCTTCCCAACCCAGGGATCGAACCTGGGTCTCCCACATTGGAGGCAGAAGCAAGGCAGGAGACCTGTGTTCAATCCCTGGGTTGGGAAGATCCCCTGGAGGAGGGCATGGCAACCCACTCCAGTATTCTTGCCTGGAAAATCTCCATGGACAAACAAGCCTGGTGGGCTACAGTTCATGGGGTCAAAAAGAGTCGGACATGACTGAGCGACCACGCACAGCATACCACTAACTCAATGGACATGAATTTGAGCAAACTCCAAGAGATGGTGGAGGACAGAAGAGCCTGGTGTGCTGCAGTCCATGGGTTCACAAAGAGTCAGACAGGACTAAGTGACTGAACAACAACAACGCCTTATCCCTAATGTTTATGCTTTCTAACTCCTGAGTTCCATTCGGATACCAAGAGAGCTGTCTATGGCTACATAAGTCAGTAATATTTCTTTTAAACCTAAGCATTTGTTTTTTATAAATAGTACATTATTCAAATAAAATTGAATAACCTAAATGTATAGAAACTAAAACATGAAGGAGCCCCCACCCTGAATCTCATTGCTAAGACAATATTGATGTTAGCAATTTGTTGCTCATCTTCCAGACTTTTTTCCATGCATTCATTATCATACACACACACCATAAAAACCATTAAAATTTTTGTTTTTGTTTATCATCTTTAACAGAGTATTCTGCAACTTGCTTTTCTCAACTAGTATATCTTAGACATATTTTCATAGCAATATATATAGATTTTCCAATTCTTTGAATGACTGCATCGTATCTATTTCTATGTATATACTCTAATTTAATTACAGCATCATCAACTGATGAGCATTTAGATTTACTACCATTTTCACATTATGAACAGTGCTTCAGGGTTTAATCTCGCATATACCTACCTTTGCACACTGATGCTACTATTTCAGTAGGGCATAGTCCTAAAAAGTAAAATTGCTGATAGAAGACTTCTAACCATTTACAGATACTGACAAATTTCCCTGCCTGCAAAACGAATGAACCAATTTATAAATTACAAACTATCTTATCACAAGAAAACTTTTAACTTGAATTCAAACGAATTAAAAGAAATCCTTTCAAATAACAGAAATGTATATATAACACTTTTTATATAAATTTAATCAAATGACTTATTTTTAATTTCCTAGAAGTTTGCTTACAGAATATTTTTTCCTAAGTAATTGATTATTATTCTCAGGTCAAACAATTATATGACTTTTTCAAGTTGGGGACAAGTATATCAAAAAGAGAGTTGGAAATGTTTGTAACTGATCTATAACAATAGGAATGAGAAGATTAGCAAATATAAATCATGTCTTATTATTTCTTAAGGAGAGAAAACATTTAATAGCAGTTAATAACTCAGGTTCTAGAGTAAGACCAACCCAATCGTTCATTCAACATATATTTACTGAGCATCTACAATGTTTCAAGCTCTGTTATAGGTGTTAAGATATAGAGGTGAAGGTAAACAAGACAAAGAAGAGCCCTCTGCTCTCATGCAGTTTACATTAGGGTTATGGAGATAAAATAAATCGATTAATTATCAGAACAATTTCAAAAAGTGACAACCAAACAGAAAATTGTGAGACATTACTGGGAAGGTGGGGTAGGATTGCTTCACACCTGATGCCAAGGCAAGGCCTCTCCGGGGAGGGGATGCATGGGATGAGGCCAGGGAAGACATTGGGGAGACAAAGAGCAAAACTGCTAGTACAGAAACACACTTGGCCCGTTCAGGGAAGGGAAAGGTGGCCAGTGGGCGAGACTGTGGCATGCAGTGTTAGGACAGGATTGGGTGAGCAGTAAGGTAGGGCTTTTAGGCCACTGGGAAATGCTTTCTACTCTAAGCCATCAGATTGTCTTAAGAGCAAGAGTGGCACGATCTACTCTACATTTCAAGAGACCATTCTGGCTAATATACTCCTCATCACTGATTAACTGTGTGTCCTTGGACAAGCTACATTTCCTTTCTCAGCTTCAGTTTCTTCATTTATAAAATTGAGATAATAGTATCTACAACATGGAGTTGATATAAGGGTTAAGTTAAGTAATGAATGGAAAGCATTTTGCACAGTATCTAGCACATAAAAATGTTCACTAAATGTTTCCAACTAAATCGCTTTTACCTCATTAAGATTACACTGAACAGAACTAAGCATAATTCACTATTACCAATTATTCAACACAATAACTAAAAATATCCTTTTAAATGAGTCTTGATTCAAATTCTCTAACAGTGAGAGGCTGGATATTTCCATATTGAGTCAACACTCAGCACTTTCCTCTTACTGGATCCTATAATACAACCCTGAGTTATATGTGTTTGTGTACATTCTTCACTATCACACACAAGATTATCCATCCTTGTGTTACCTCCAGAGCATATAATGCTCAAAACACGGTATACAGGGTAGGCAGAGCAGGATGGCGGGTAGGTGAGTGGAGGGATTACCAGATATGGAGGATAAAGAGAAAACTCTTGAGAGTCCCTTGGACTCCAAGAAGATCAAACCAGTCAATTCTACAGGAAATCAACCCTGAATATTCATTGGAAGGACTGATGCTGAAGCTGCAGCTCCAATACTTTGGCCACACGATGCAAAGAGCTGATTCATTGGAAAAGACCCTAATGGAAAAGAAGGCAAAAGGAGAAGCAGACAGCAGAGGATGAGATGGTTAGATAGCATCTCCAACTCAATGGACATGTCTCTGAGCCAGAGACAGTGGAGGACAGAGGATGGCGTGCTACAGTTCATGGGGTCGCAAAGAGTCAGACAGGACGCAGCAACTTAACAACAATGAAAATAAAATAAAACAAAAATCATGAGGGCAAAAGAAGAGAATGTTTCAAATTGAAATATTCAAAATAAATAATGTTTTTAGGACTTTCCTGGTGGTCCAGTGGTTAAAAATCTGCCTGGCAATGCAGGGGACAGAGGTTTGATCCTTCATCCAGGCAGATTCCACATGCCATAGGGCAACTAAGCCCAAGTGTCACAACCACTGAAGCCTGTGTGCTCTAGAGCCCATGTTCCACAATGAGAGAAGCCACTACAACGAGACACCCTCACACTGCAACAAGAGAGTAGCCCCCACTCGCCTCAACTAGAATAAGCCCATATGCAGTGACAAAAACCCAAAGCAGCCAATAAATAAACATAAATTTAAAAAAATAATGGTTTTGAATCATGAGCATATAAAAATGGATAACTGATCATTTCTTGCCGTGTTTACTATTCTGTTCATGCATTTACATAGTACCAGACATCGGGATGAAACCCTAACAGAAGACATAGTCCAACTGCAAGGACTTACTGCCTTCTAATCTTGCTTTGTCTCTACTGAAGATATTTAGCAACACTCTGAAATGTGAAAGAGGTACTTCTCATATTTACCAAGCTACAGAAGAATTTTGAGAAATAGAAACAACATTGTGAAACCTGATGTATTTGACCTTCGCTTTTCCTATGCGCTCAGACCTCTAAGTGTGACGTCAAGAAAGTTCATGCGTAGAATTCCCCTTTCTAGACTTTGAAACAAGGATCCCCAATAGCTGTAGCAACATTCGTTCAGTGATCTTGCATCTAAATATGCAAATGGTTTGTACACACTTAAAAGGCAGGAACAGAGATGCAGATATAGAAAATGGACATGTGGACATGGAGAGAGTGGGTTGAATTGAGAGACTAGGCTTGACATAAACATATCACCCATGTGTAAAATAGATAGCTGGTGGGAAGCTGCTGAATTAGTATATGGAGCTCAGCTCAGTACTCTGTGGTGACCTAGAGGGGTGAGATGATGGGGCAGGAGGTGGGTGGAAGGAGGGGAGGAGGGGGAAGGGGTTGCAAGGAAAGGGAGGTCCAAGAGGGAGGGGTTATATGCATACATATAGCTTACTCACTTTATTATACAGCAGAAACACACAACACTGTAAAGCAACAATACCCCAGTTTTTTTAAAAAGGGGGTATAATGAATGAAAAGTGACCTTATATCCAAATATAGAGGACCATAGAAATTTGAAAAGTTACTAATTAAATAAAATTGGTAAAAGAACAACTAGGTTCAGAAAGTAATCCTTTAATGGAAACTGTTCTGTAATATACAAAATACTTTTGTATGCATTGTCTTATTTTTGATCCCAACAAATCTCTTAAGGAAACACAGTAAAAAGAAAGAAAGAAGGAAAACACAGTAGATTATGCCTGCAGTTTATAGACAGAAATACTGACAGAATGAGAAGATGATTTATCCCATCTCTAACCAATAAGTAGCAAAACTGGAACTCTAACCCAAGCCCTGTTAGTGTACATTCTGCTACCCCAAACTAATGCAATTTGGCAAACAGGGAAATTTGTTAAAAATAAATTTATTTCTATTTAAAAAGAGATAGAAGAGCCAACTATGTTTTTTAAAAGTTGCAAATAGCATTATATTAGAATTCCTCCCAGACTATTATAAATCCTTTCAAGCAGTACAATAATCCCTTTATATAAGGATAATGCCTCCCCATCATTAAAATACTGCACACTCCCTAACTGCAGATAATAACAACAAAGCTCTCCTCTCCTGATACATATATGCCAGACTCTGTCCTACACTGTCCACACACACTGACTTCAATTTTTACAGCAGTCTTATGAGGTAGATATTATTATTATGACCATCATCATCATCATCATCATTACTCAGATGGAAAAAAGTAAAGCATAAAGAGGTTGTCACTTTTCTGTGACTATTTGGCTAGGAAATTGGTTCAGCAACTTTCAGCTGCAATATTATGCTGCCTCTGGAAACAGAAGCCTCTTTATCCCAACCTCTGCCTTATCAGATTCAACCAATGATAACAGAAAATCTTTAGTGAGATTCAGTTTAGTTCATTCTCTCAGGCGTGTCCAGCTCTTTGTGACCCCATGAACTGCAGCACGCCAGGCTTTCCCGTCCATCACCAACTCCTGGGTTAAAATTGTGTTAGTGAGATTGTGTACAGGAACATAAATTTACTATTACTATAGTGTATAGTAATAGTAAAAATTGTGTTAGTGAGATTAACATAATTTAAACCCTTTCCATGCCTGCTGATGCAATACCAATCTTGCTGACCTGTGATTACACTTCATCAAAACGCTGGAGAACTCACATATAAAGTACCTAACAGAGAACCTAGCACAAAGTAGGCAGTTAACAATTCCTGACAGTCTATTGTGTGTCTGGCAATAGTCTAAATGCTTTTCTCTACATTTGCACTCCACAAATGTTAGCATGGTTCTCTTTTTGTCTTAATGGATGTGCTACGTATATGCTCAGTTGCTCAGTGGTGTCCAGTTCTTTGCAACCCCATGGACTGTAGCCCACCAGGCTCCTCTGTCCATGGGACTTCCAGGCAAGAATACAGGAGTGGGTTGCCATTTCCTCCTCCAAGGGATCTTCCCAATCCAGGATCAAACCTGCGTCTCCTGCATTGGCACGTGGATTCTTTACCACTGACTGACCTGGGATGAATCAAAAGCTGTTTCTTTGGAAATTAAGCTGGGCAATGGAAAAAGTTATTTTCATGAAGGCAAGGATTGTTATATCAATGGGAATAAACAGCTGTTGTATTTGGGTTGTTAGGGACTACTGTTGCCCCAGCCTTTGATGAGACCCAGATGCACATGAGAAAGTATGAAACAAAGTATCAGAGAGGAGACTGAGGTCATAAGCTGGACTCCCCACCTACAGAGAGATTTCCTCTCCAGGAAAAGTAAAACTTAAAGCACAAATATGTTAGAAGTTTGATGGATTTTCCAAATCAATTCTGGAAATTAAATAAGTTACCTCTGTAAGCTCTTTTAAATATTATGTGTTCTCGACATTTTTAAAGTTAAAAAAAAATAATACTTTATTTAAAGGAACTATAAACGTAAAACTTCTCAGAAATCTACATATTATACCGAACAAGGTACCACAGCCTTCCTTGCTGAAACTACAGTTTGGAGAAATTGGGTTTCACAATAAAACTAACCCACTCATTTATTCAAGAATTGATTAAGAACTACCTTGTGTACTTTGTGTTAAATGAAGTAGAAAATCTCCCTTCCCACTATGGAAAGAACCATTCTTTAAAATCTCAATGACTACTTATTTTTTTAACTTTTTATTCTATGATGGAGTATAGCTGATTAACCTTGTTGTGATAGCTTCAGATGGACCACAAAGGGACTCAGCCATACACATACATGTATCCATTCTTCCCCAATCTCCCCTCTCATCCAGGCTGCCACCTAACATCAATGACCACTTCTAACTTGCCACAGTGATTGGTTCAAATGACACCAAAATGGTCATATAAAGTATTATGACATTGATTTGAGGAAAAAATTATATACATATATGAAATCAAATTCAGATTCATAAATATGTATATTTATGAAATTAAAAGCAAGTTCTTTCATAAAGGTAAACATATTCGGCATCAGCGGACCTCAGAGTAAGTCTAAAGATGCAGGATGTCTGCTCTGTCTAGTAAATTATCCAAATAGATCTATATCTTTCTCCTCCTTAATGTTCTTCAAATTCCTGGTTGATTAATATATTACATCTAAACAAGAAAGATGTAGAACTACTTACAGTAACAGAGAGGGGGAAGGTGGGAGGCAGTAAACACACAACTAAGGCAGAGATCTGGGTCTCATTGTACATTCCACAGCAATATGAATGATATTGATTTTCAGATTAGCTGCGCTTTTATATTATTCATACCTCCTTTTCCTTCTATTAGTGAAGAGAACTAAATTGTCTGTGTACTTGCTTGATTCCACTGAGAGGCCTGAATCACCACTTGGAAATATCCATCATTCCTTTAAGATCAGTCTCTACTAAAAGCCTGCAGCAAAGTGATAATGCACTAACCTGTCTCCGGTTAATGGCAAAATAATGGTGGCTTGAGAAGAAAACACAATGAAAGATAATCTCATTTGAGGGCTGCAAAATAAGAAAAGAGGCAGTTAAAACATTTTTAGAAGAAATATTGATATAATACAGATGTATAGCTAGGGAGTCTCATTTAAAATCAGTCTCACTGAATGGGTCCAGGCTTCTTTTAAATGGAACCCCTAAGAGGATACACGAACTCTGCTCAACATTACCATTATCACATAAGTCATTCTGGATTTAGTCAGTGCTGCTCAGCACTCAGGCACTCCTCTCTGACCCACAGGGCCACTTTAGGAAGAAATCACCTAGAAAGATAAATTCCAGGCCAGTGGAAATTTTTCTTTCTTTCTTTCTTTCTTTTTTCTTTTTTTTTTTTTTTTTTGGTAGAAAGCTCTTTCTTTGGCCTTCTACCTCATCTCCTTCAAGGAGGCCAATCCCTTCAGAATGATTATCATAGCAAGTTTAGGGCTGGAGACAAGCCGGTTTGATTTAATTACCACAACTATGAGAGGAGTTCATACAAGTTATCCTGAGGTAGGATTACTTAAAGAGTGTCAAGGACAATGTGAAAGAGAAGAACAAATCACATTTTGATTAGACATGTTCGGTTCTCTAAGTCTCAAGCATCATACTTCCCACTGGCAACAACTGCCCTAGTTAACCACACCTTTTAAGCTCTAAGCCTTGATCTCACAAAATGATTCCTGTTTCAAAGACACCCTATGCAATGTTTATTAAGATCTGAACCTGAAGCTGTAACACTCAGCTCTATAAACTGAAGAGCAGAATGATGCCCAAGGGTTATACATATTTGAAAAGTCATTCACTTCAGTAGTCACCCTTTACTCATTTCCTACAATATATTATGGGTTAGTAACTGAACAACTTGCGCCAGAGAACTGTTTACTATAGAATTACAATTTGTAAACCAGACCAAATAAGAGCCCTATTTCTTGGAAATGTACTGAAATGACCCATTGCTTTTGATCAAAATCTATGAGACACTCTGTACACTCTTGGATTAAATCAGAAAATTTATCAACAACTCTCTCTTCTGCCTTTGACAATTAACGATATAGAGCCTTGTTTATTTTTTCTTCCTAGACAAGCTTACCTTAGACCCTGTCCAGAAATGAGTGTTATACTTGGCTTCTTAAACAGGAGACTGATGACTGAACATGGACAAGCATACATTTTTATAGGGATAAGCTTACTGCTGCCAATAACTGAAAGCAAGGATTTCCTAGGCCTCTACAGATTGTTTGAAGTTACTTGCAACATGACTTTCAAAATGTTTTGATCATCCAAGCCTGTTTTAAAGAAAACATTTGGGCTAACATGACTGAAAGAAGCAATATTTAATGATACAGCTCCTTTTCATGTCCTTTCCATTATCTTGATAAACTTGCATTTCCTTGTTGCATTTTTTCTTTAAAAAGAAAAAAAAAAAGAGGAGGAGGAAAAAAGCCTCAAAAGCCTAGTGTCCTAGGGTTACTTTTAAATAAGAAAGCCACTAATTTCTGGTTACCTCTAAATAAGAGAGTAAGCTGGCTATCATAGCAGTTATGCTTTTTATAGGAGACAAACCAATCTTTCCTAGTAAGGCTTATTGCATATATAGAACAGTTAAATTTTAAACCAGCCACACACCCACACATTGTGTAAACACAAGTCATTTCTTTAAACACGCACACACAAGTGCCTTTTCTGGTAGTGGGTTATTAACACATGCTCATTTGAAGTTTACCAACACTTTTTTTTCTTAATGAGGACCTCAATAATGCTAAGAATTGTGTGGAATGGAAAATATATTATGGGTATTATTAGCATAAACTTTTAAAGTGATAAATTATGAGAAAGCATAAACGAAATTCAAAACAGATGAAAACTCAGAAAGGAAAAGACATTTGGAATCATATCTGAAGATACTTCCCCAGAGCCTGAGCCAAGTTTCTGGGATTCAGATGAAATAAGCCCTCAACAACTGAAGGGCTGTCCTAATAACAGCATGTGTGTGATAAGACCTTGAGGCACTTAAAAATCAACACTGCAGTAAAGGCTTTCCCTGCAAATGGTTTCCAAAAAAGGATACCCTATCTAGCCTTTGGTCTACTTGCCTCCACCTCAAAGTCCCCTGCTTAGAAAAGGAAAGTAGGAGAAATACCTTACAAATCTCTCTGTAAGTTGCTGGACAAAATTGTAAATTTCAATCCAGTTATTTGCCACACTCCCAGACCTGAAAAAGAAAATTGAACCAATCAGAAAAACAACACAGTTACAGGGGTGTTACCTGACCTCTTCTTCAAGCCAAGTTAACAGTATCAGCAACTGAAAGGTAGGTGCTACGAGAACCTAGGAAGTCTACCCATCTTCAGGGATCACCTGCCTGCTAATTGTCTGGAGTAAGATCCCAGCTCTTCAAATAAACACAGCCTTCCTTAGAAGGAAATGCAAACCACAGTGAGTACGTTAACTTCAGACTGCCAAGCTACAATGAAAGTGCTGTGCTCAGGATAAAACCCGGCAAACTTTAGCCAGCGTGAGGCGTTGAGGACTGAGGGACCCAGAAGGAGTCTCATGTGGGTCCTAGGGTCGCAGGAGGTTACCCAAGTGACCGCACGCCCATTTCCTAAGAAACCCCGCCACTGGCCAGCAGTGACTGCCCATCTCCCTAGAGAGCCTAGCAGCTCCGGGCTCCTATTACCCCGCAGCCCGCACAGATCCGAAAGCGCTCGCCTTTCGGACAGAGATAGCAACAGGGCGCCCATCACCGGAGTTACCCCTCACCCCTCCCCGGGGCGCACAGACAGCTCAGCCTCCCCCCACCACAGCTCACCACCCAGGGCCACTCTCCCCAGGAGACCCTGGATCCCTTTTCCCGCACTCACTTGTCCAAGACGAAGTAGAGATCAAAGGCTCCGTGGCAGGAGGGCTGCTCCTGGGCGCTCAGCAGCCCCCCGGGACCGCTGAGAGCGAGCAGCCACAGCCCGGGGACCAGCCAGCGCCCGGGACCGCGGGCCGGGGAGAGCCCCGCCACCATCCTGCGGCCGGGGGTCTGCGGCTCCCTCCTGCTCGCAGCACCCCTCGGCTCGGCTAGGCTCCACTCGGGGGCGACGCTAGGGTGGTGGGAGTGACCAGGGACGCACCCTGAGGCGGGGGGGACAGCGAGTCCCTTAGGGCGCCGGCGCCGGGGTCAGCGGGACCCNAGCGCCTAAAACAACAACAATATCCCTGGCACTGTTCTAGGACCTAGAGTTAAAGCTCAGAATAAGATGACAAGCCCCAGTTTCCATGAAGCTTGCAGTCTGGTTGAGGAGGAAAAGCAGGCAGAAATACATAAGTAAATGAATGTCCATATAGAAGGTAGCTCACAGATATTTAAAATACAGTCATATGATAGAGAAAGACCAACTAAATGACTAACAAAGACGGTAGCCATTCCAAGAGCTAGAGGAGGAAACATTTCCAGTGACTGCAACTTTCCAGAAGTATTAGCTTAGCACATTCAAGAAACAGAAAGAAAAACAGTGTAACTGGAGTTTTATGAGAAAGAGGAAGTAAGAGAGCCAGACAGGGGCTAGCTAGTGGATGTGCTTCACAAACTGTGGTAAAGAATTCAAACATTTTATATTGTGCTTACTGAAGCCCATTAAAGGAGTTCTAGGGGTGGGGAAGAGTATAAATTGTTATGATCTACGTTTTTATAGATCATTATAGCTGATACGGTACAATGAATTTGGAGACAGCAAGAATGAAAGCAAGAAAACCAGTTAGCAGACTAGTGCAGTACCAGGGCACAATAAAATGGTACCTTGGACTAGCATCTCTGTAGTGTCTGAACATAAAAATAGAAACAGGTAAGAACTTCGATAAATACAGGTGGATCCCCAGTTTGGAAATGTCTGCCACTTAGAGATGGAAATTCCACTATCATCCATTGGACCTACCACTTCTTACCTGATAGGGTACTGATAGGCCAAGTGGCTGATAGAGTGGAAGATAACACTTTTGTTAAAAAGAAATACAAATCCTCCATTGTTTTCAAGTAAGTGAGCTCCAGAGGGAAAAAAAAGTCCAACGAGAGGGATGGCTGTATTATCAGCATCCTAATTCTGTGCTCCTTGGTCTCATCTTCTCTTAAGTTTCTGAAATTCTGATTCTTCTGCAGCCATAAGGCCTCCAGGAATATGCCGCCACCTCACATTTCAGATTTAGACCCTGTAAAGAATCCACCTGCAATGCAGGAGACCTGGGTCAATCCCTGGGTCAGGAAGATCCCCTGGAGAAGGGAATAGCAACCCATGCCAGTATCCTTGCCTGGAGAATTCAATGGACAGAAGAGCCTGGTGGGCCACAGTCCATGGGGTTGTAATGGATACATTCATCTCTTTGACTTCCCGTAGCAGAATTGACACAGGTTGACTTTCAGGAAATTTATATTAACAGCTTGTTAAAGGTTTTTATTATTTACTGTTGGTCAAAACTGATCTCCATTTTCAACTTTCATTTTAATCAAGATAGAATCCGAGATACCATATACCTTTAGCAATGAATATCATATTAGTACATGACTGAATAAAATAGGGGTTGGGGGGATTGCCAAAAAGCAATAACCATTGCTTTCAAGTTAGAATATGACAGAAGTTAAGGAAATATGTGTCTCATGTACTCTGTCCTCATGATGAAGTATTTTAAATTCACATACATTGGTTTCTTTTCCCCAGGTTCCTTGACCCATTTCTGTTCAATTTCTGGGACTCCGCAAACTAGTTTAAGGACCCATCTTGTGCTAGGAACAAACTAAAGCAAAATACTTTGGAATTAAAACTTGTTCTTCCTCCAAATTCCTAGGCCCTCCTAGACTTCTCTCATTCAGTTCTTCTTTCCTGATAAAGAAGGAAAGATTAATCCTTGTTGATTTATTTGGGTAATTAATCCAGCCCAGTTCTGAAATTTTTATCATTTCACCAGGGATGTGGCTTCATCTAGCACAGACCAATAATTAATCGAATCATTTTCATCTAATATAAATGAGTGGGAAGGTCATTAATTTGCTGGGGCAACCAACTGTCCCGATTTGTCCCAGACTGAAGAGTGTCCAGGGACATGCAACTTTCAGTGCTGAAACTGGGGCAGACACTAGGATGGTCCCTAAAGAGGACGGTTAGTCACACTATTTCCAAAAAATAATGAGGGAAGGTGACAGCGAGGGCAGACAGGAATCTCAACAAGCCATGAAGTCGGAGAGGTCACAACAGTAAAACTTTCTCTTCCCCCACTCGGGAGAGAGGACTCAGGCCTTGTGTCAGCTGGACACTAGCCAAGTAGAGCTTCAAATTGACTTCTGTACCATTACAAACATTCTGGCACACTGTGTAACTTTCTTTTATTTTTTTAATTTATTATTTTTATTTCGTTTCTTCAGGTCTTAGAGCATGTGGGATCTAGTTCACCAATAGCAGGTTAAACCCAGGTCCTTTTTATTGGGAGCACAGAGTCAGCCACTGGACCACCAGGGAAGACCCTAACTTTCTATTTTAAATCAAAAATGAGATAAGAAATGCAGATTTTTAGCAGAGGGGGGGGACACTTCAACTGAATGATTCAGATAAATAAATCTAAAATATTTCTTTTTGATCAAATTATCTGCATTTCTGCTGAAGTAGTTTGCTTCATAATCCATGCAAGCCCCTACTCTTTGAAAGTTATTCTTTGTATCAAACTGAAGTTCTAGCTCAACATTAGAATGTATTACCTTATTTTAAAACATACTAATAAATCCAAGAACATTTTAAACTCAGTTTAAGGCACTTAGAGTAGCTTGACATTGACACCTGATTAAAAGTATCCACTAGGCCTTTGGTCAAGTCCCATCTCTTACACCCACAGAGCTCCTGTGGATTTCATGTTAAATTTTATTCATTTATTTGCTAATTTTTATTTAACAAGTATTTATCAATACCTACTAGGTATCTGGTAATATTCTAAGCATATAACTTATGCTTTCAGAAGTTCATCTTTCCAATATCCTATCATTAGTTTATTTTTGTCTCCTCTGACGCCAGCAAAGAATAAACAGAAGAGACAAATAAGCTATAATAATAAACACAGGAAAACAGAAATGAATGTATCCTTTATGTGTAAAAAGTCATATAATCTATATTATTTACAAGTCAATAACTTTGTATGACATGTACAGTGACCAACATGATGCTCCCGGAAAGTACCACAACGGAAGTGATTCATATTCACAGTAGCTGTAGAGTGATTCATTATATAACTATCATGATTCACAGGAAGATGATAAGTACCTATAGATGACAGAGTTTATTGAAACTTTTATCAGTATAGCCAC
Source organism: Redunca redunca (assembly GCA_006410935.1). NCBI lineage: Eukaryota > Metazoa > Chordata > Mammalia > Artiodactyla > Bovidae > Redunca > Redunca redunca. The sequence continues at coordinate 388,065 of SJYQ01002853.1, forward strand.
TAAAGAGCTAGATTTCCCCAATGTCTGAACTAGTTCTTGACAGTGAACAAAATGCTTTTTGAAGGTGCCGATTACTTCTAAGTTAATATCTCTGTGTGTGACAACAGGGGATGTCAACCAATGGCAGAAAATGGTTACTAACATCTGTGTTTGGGATTGAAAGAAAGTGAAAGTCACTCAGTCATGTCCAGCTCCCTGCGACCCCATGGAATTCTCCACGCCAGAATACTGGAGTGGGTAGCCTTTCCCTTCTCCAGGGGATCTTCCCAACCCAGGGGTCGAGCCCAGTTCTCCCGCATTGTGGGAGGATTCTTTACCAGCTGAGCCACAAAGGAAGCCAGAGTGGGTAGCCTATCCATTCTCCAACAGATCTTCCCAACCCAGGAATCTAACCAGGGTCTCCTACATTGCAGACGGATTCTTTACCAACTGAGCTATTAGGGAAGCTGCTTGGGACTGGGTGTGTCTTAAATCCAGTTTCCCAGAAACAGACCTGAGACTCTGAGATCTTCCTGCAGGAGGTATATTGGGTCATGCTCTCAGAAGCAAAACCTATGAAGAGTGAAGAATCAGAAATAGTCAGAGGAAAAATTGAAACATAACACAATTGCAGAGGCAGTCTCAGCACCCCACCCCACCCCCCCAACCCCCCACCAGTGGTAGTCTGGAGCTGGAATGGCCTTTCACAGCTGTCCTGAATTGAATCAAGTCAGAGTTTTGTGTCCCTATGGACACCCCTTTAAAAATAAGTGTAACCTTGGGCAAGGCAGCTTCCTCTGACTTAGGACATTTATAAGAAGGAGATGTGAGCTGCCAGCAGTCAAAATTCCTGGCTGTGGGAATGAGTACCTCAATCCTGAAGGAGAACCACAGCTTCCAGAACATCCATAAAAAGCTAAACACCTGGCAGCTTGTTTGATGAAAGTCATATCTCATGTGAAATGTCAGATGTTCACAAACCAAGGCAGGCTCTGAATGGCATCCTGGAATGATAATGTCCTGTGATGATACCCTTTCTTCTCATGCACTCTAGAGCAGACCTGGTTCAGGCCAGTTTCTCAATGCTTAGTGAAATTATTCTAATAATGTTCTGTCTTCCCATACCTCCTACACACTTCAGTGTGATTTATTTTTCTGAAGTGCAAACCAATCATGCTAATCACCTAAGTAATAATTGCCAGTGACATACCATTTCCTAGCCATTTAAGGCTCTCCACAATAGCCTCACAGATTAGCTCCATATCTTTACCTCAAATAAGTTAAGCCCCCTCATGTACTCTATGCTCCAGAGAAACCATGGTAGTCACCATGCCCCCATATACACAAACATGCCTTTGGGACTTGCCCCATTTTGTATTTCCATTTCTCTGATACCATATTTCCAGTTTCAGATTCTATTTCCTCTTTCACTTCCCTTCTATTCTGTTACTGAACAATTCAGGTCAAAAGCCATTAGACGAGGCCAAGCAAACAGTGTTCTGGTAGAGAGGATCTATAGTCATCGAAGGCAGGATATCAGAGGCCAAGCAGAGTAAGGAATTTCCCCAGGTGCAGGGAGGGGCAGCCTGGCATGGAATATTGAACCAAAAAGGGTGAGGGAGATGTCCACATGGGAGGGAAGTGGCCCAGCGTGAGGCGTCAAAGAATCAGCCAGGTAAGGAGGTTACCCGTGTGTGTGTGTGTGTGTGTGTGTTGGGGGCACTACACGATGTGTGGTTTCTGCGCCTAAGTGGGGAGAAGACTTCTGTTCAGGGAAGGAAGCCCACTGTGGAACCTTTGGAGCCTATGCAGAGACTCCCATGGAGGGAAGTCCCCCAGTGCGGGGTGTCAGAGCACGGATAGAGCATGAAGAGACGAAACTGGAAGACCAGCTGTCCAGAATGTTGAAGCATGAGGGAGACGAGTCGAGGGTGGGGCAGTGCAGAGCTGAGTGTAAGAGCCTGCTGCTGCTGCTGCTGCTGCTGCTAAGTCACTTCAGCATGTCCAACTCTGTGCGACCCCATAGACGGCAGCCCACCAGGCTCCTCTGTCTCTGGGATTCTCCAGGCAAGAACACTGGAGTGGGTTGCCATTTCCTTCTCCGAGCCTGAGCAGTGTGTAAAGGAATTCTGCACAATGGAGCCAGCCTGCTGTGGAACTGGACCAAAGCAGAGCAGGGAAAGTTTCAGATTGCGGAACACCTGGCTGGATATATTGAAACCTAAGCATTAATAGCACATGGAGGCTTTTATTTAGGAGTCACCTCCATAGGGTTTCAGAGCCCAGAAGGGTTATAGAAAGAGCCACCCCAGGACAGGGTGGCAACCACATACAGGGTGTGTCACTGCCTGAGTGGGAGCAGCAGATGGTGACAGTATCAGAACTCCTGCAGGATGAGGGCATCCGTCCTGGGGGCTGGTCACAGTGGTGATGAGAAAGCGATTACATGCAGAGGGATAGACAAATTGAGTACACAGATAACACACTTTTCGCCATCTGAGAAGGAAGTGACAAATAAGGAAATGAGAAAGTAATTACTCTTCTCATTGGTCTGTGATGCATCTTGACACAACTTGATTCATACGCCAGTTTCCAAATTATAGTCATTTTGCTGTTTTTCAACATCCCAGCTCAGGGGGTGGTAGAAATCAAAGAAAACAGAAAAGCTGCCTGAAATGGTGGACCCTAATTGAACTCACTGAACACTGATCCTACTCCCCTCCAATGTGTCTTTTGCATGCTAGAAGAAGCTAAAAATGGACCTTTCCCAAACTCCCTTACAGGTTTTCCTCATGTTTTAGAATCCACCCATATATGCTCAGGCTGGACTTCAGATCAGAACTAAGTTCTATGAGGAGACAAGCAGAGCATACAGTGTCATTTGTTTATTTAATTAGCTGTGCTGAGTCCTAGTTGCAATAGACAGAATCTTCAGTCTTCACTGGAGCATGAGGGATCTAGTTCCACGATCAAGGATCGAACCCAGGACCTCTGCATTGGAAGCTGAGTCTTAGCCCTTGGACCACCAGGGAAGTCCCTGCAGTGTCCTTTTGCTGGTACAGGTCATGACAGAGGCTGTGTGCAGGAGGCAGCATCTGGACCTCATTTAGTGGCTTCAGGGTTCACCACCTCAATCTCAGTAGAGTGAGCAGCTCCCTTGCACCCCCAGCTGAGTGTATTTGGGGAGTTGTCCCTGAATGCTCGGCCTTCACCCTCCTTCTTCAGCAATCCAAATGACTCTGTGAGCTCTTTATACTTCTTAATAAATCCCTTTCTCTTAGTCCCACTTCTGTTTTCAAGCACACAGACAAGTCCTAACATTCTATAATCTCTGTGAATCTTACATTAGTCATCTCGCTGGCATTTATAATTACGATAAAAGATTGTAAATGGCAAAAAAGAGATAAGAAATTGTGTTTAAATTATCCTTTGCATTCATTTGATATTATTCTTCTCCTTGGTAAATGCAAATATTCTGCAGGAAGTTCAGTTCAGTTCAGTTACACAATCATGTCTGATTCTTTTCAACCCCATGGACTATAGCACTCCAGACTTGCCTGTCCATCACCAGCTCCCAGAGCTAGCTCAAATTCATGTCCATTGAGTCAGTGATGCCATCCAACCATCTCATCCTCTGTTATCCCTTCTCTTCCTGCCTTCAATCTTTCTCAGCATCGGGGTCTTTTCCAATGAATTAGTTCTTCAGATCAGGTGGCCAAAGATTGGAGTTTCAGCTTCAGCATCAGTCCTTCCAGTGAATATTCAGGACTGATTTCCTTTAGGATTGAGTGCTTTGATCTCCTTGCAGTCCTAGGGGCTCTCAAGAGTCTTCTCCAGCACCACAGTTCGAAAGCATCAATTCTTCAAACCATAAATTTGACTAGACAGATCTTTGTTGGCAAAGTAATTCTGAAGGAAAGGGGAAATTTTAAATGTTCTTAAAATAATTTTATTGATTTATTTTTGCCTATACTAGATCTTCGTTGCTGCACGGGGTTTTTTCTAGTTGTAAAGAGTAGGGGCCGCTCTCCAGTTGCAGTGGCCAGGCTTCTCGTTGTGGTGGCTTCTCTTGTCTAGAGCACGGGCTCTAGAGTGTTCAGGCTTCAGTAGTTGTGGTGTGTGGGCTCAGCAGTTGCAGTTCTCGGGCCCTAGAGTACACCTCAATAATTGTGGCACATGGGCTTAGTTGCTCCAAGGCATATGGGATCTTCCCAGACCAGGGATTGAACCTGTGCCTCCTGCATTAGCAGGCAGATTCTTTACCACTGAACCATCAGGGAAGCCCTATTTAAAAAAAAAGAGAGAGAGAGAGAGAGAAAGGTTTTCAAAAGGGCTTTACATGCATCAGAAGTTTTACACACATGATTTCATATAATCCCCTAATAACCCTTTCTGAAAAATCTACTTCTATATTGCCCTTCCCATCCTTCTCTCCACTGGTCAGTCACTCTGTCAATCTGCTTTTTGGTTTTATTCACTAGTTTGTTGCATTTTTTAGATTCTACATATAAATGATATCATGCAGTGTTTGTCTTTCTCTGACTTATTCCACTTGGCATAAAATTGAACATCGTAAAGCACTGTAGAATTTAAATAATCTTTCATTAAACAAAAAAAAGTAGGGCTTCCCTGAGCCTCAGTGGTAAAGAATCCACCTGCCAATGCAGGAGACACAGGTTCAGTCGCTGCTCTGGGAAAACTCCACCCACCCTGGGACGACAAAGCCCATGAGCCACAACTACTGAGTCTATGCTCCAGAGACCAGGATCTGCAACTACAGAAGCTTGCACACCACAGGGCCTGTGTTCTGCAACAAGAGAAGCCACTGCAATGAGACACCCACACACTACAACTAGAGAGTAGCCCCCACTCTCTAGCCCACAACTAGGGAAAAGACCATGCAGCAGTGAAGACCCAGAGCAACCAAAACAATTAACTTAAACCTTTAAAAAGTAACCTTCACAGTAAGCAAATCTATAAATTTTTACATACTGGAAAATATTCTTTTAAAAAGTAGAAGAAGACCCAATCTACTTCTTTGAGGATATCATAAGACAAGTACAATTTTTTTTAGCTTTCTTAAGAACACAGAAGCAGAAATTTTAAATAACAAAATTCAAGGAATGGAAGTGGCTATAGATAGAAACAGACAACTCAGAAGGGAGACAAAACAAGTTGCAGCCAGGAACAACACCTTCCTCAAAAGAGACAGACAAATAAACCTCCAGGTTTATCCTGCGGGTGATACCAAATGAAGGTCTTCTTAGTCCATCCATTCAGTTGAGGGAATTCAAGTTTGGTTACCCATCTTCCCTTACCTTCAAAACATTGTGGGAGAAGGGCTCCCCATACCTATGTCTCCACCATTTTCAAGAAGCAAAAAAAAAAAAATCCCTCTTTTAAGCTAAGCACTATATTTAAAGACTTTGTAGGCAACATGAAAAAGAAAAAGAAACTTTTTTTTTGCTTCTTCCAAACTTGTTTATATAACATTTTAAACAGCCACATTGTTTCTGCTCCAAGATATTTAAGCTGTGGTATAAACTATTTTTTTTAAATAAAAAAGTTTGAAATGTAATTTTTCTATTTGGAGTGCTTACCATAAGTACTACAATTAAAAAGATTTTTCATATTCTGGAGTCCTTGCGTTTCTCATGGAAACCACTTGATGGGTGCATATCCAACTTTATTTTAACAGCACATATGGCACATAGATTATCCATCCCAGTTTTCTTGGGAAGTTCTTTGAAAGGAGCAGTAGGAAAGTTGTCAATCCCCAAATGGCCAATGGGTTTCATATGTAGCAAATTTGGCTAGCAAAAATACCAGCTTAACACTGGTATTCACCAACACTGGACCACAAGTGCCTGAGGATATTTTTCAAAGTTTACTAAACCAGTGGTTTGCTTTTGACCCTGATCTTTATACAGAGTTAACACTTGTTCATCAAATAAAGGAAGAGTCTTAATTTGCAGGAATTCATTTTTACAAACTTTTAAAATTTATTAATCAAGCAAATGTTTAATACCCACTTTCTGCTAAGCACTGATCTCTGCTCTTTGGAAGATGGAGTCTAGTAAAATATACTCTAGTGATATATTCTAGTTACTGAACTAAGATAATTAAATACCCATAATACCTAGATTAAAATTATGTGATAGAGTGTAATAGGAATTCCAAAGAGTGAGAAGTTACTCACAGCTGGAAAGATCAGGATCAATGGAGGACAGAGCATTTAATCTGCATTTTAAGAGAAGGATAGTCTTTTTCGGTTAGCCCAGATGAAGGGAAGAAATGTCTGCAGAAAAAGAAAGCATAACCAGCTTTTGTCTGATGATGGGGTGGGTTGGTAAAAAGATGGCATTATCAATTACGACGTGTAGAAGGAAGATGGTGGAGGAGTAGGTGGATGTGGAGAAAAATCTCTCTCCACGGATGCATCTGGATTACACCTTTAGACACAGAAGACCTCACAGAACATTAGCTGAGTACAAGAAGGAATCCCTGACCACTGGAAAGAAATGTGCAGACCCATGCAAAACTCAGTAGGACAAAGGAAGGAGAGGAAAAAAGCAGGACTGCACTTGCACCCAGGGGTCGGGGAGCTGAAGCAGGGGTCAGATCCCCACACTGGGGCAACTGTTTGGGACAGAGGAGAAGCATTTGAGGCTGCTGGAGAGTGCAGCAGCGGATCTGTGACAGTCAGAATGGAATGAGAACCACACAGACAATCTTTGCCACAGCTCTACATACCCAGGACAGGGACACAAGTCCCCTGGAACATGCAATGGCTGGGAGTTGGAGAGAAATCCCAGGGTGAGGTCTGCTGTTGATTGCGGGGAGATGGCCTGAGAGGACACGAAGGAGGATGCAGTGAGAAATGACTTTAAAGGAAAACTATGCAGCCATGCAGGCAAGGCAATACTGCTGAGTCACGCACAGTTGGTGGAGCCATCACTGTAGCCTTTGTCTCCCCACACACCAGCGCCAATATAGAAAGACCCAAAGAGGATGGCCCTTTAAGTCCCTGACACACCGAGAAATAGAGAAGGACTCTAGTCAGGGGGGTCCTTTACATACCTAAACACACCAAGCAACAGAGAAAGACCAGCCAAGGAGGACCTTTGAATGCCAGCTGCCAGAGGCTAGAAAAAGAGTCTGATAGTACCATAGCTCATTGCTGCACACTTGGTACCACCAGGGGCCCCACGATCCAAGCAGCTGTGCCACCTCCATGCTCAGTCTTCACTGGGGCAGAGCTGCCAGAGACTAGGAAAAAACCCTAATAGCACCATATCTCCTGCATCCCTCGGCTATGGGCTCCCCTGAATACCTGGCACTGTCAGGGTCCCTGCAATCCAAGCAACTGTGCCACCTCCACACCCAGACCTCACTGAGGCGTACCTAAGTCCTCCAGGACAGCCTCAGGAGCAAATTCCTGTGGATGATCCTCACGCAGATGTGAAGATAAAACCACAGTTGAAATCCAGAGGCAGTGTGGCTAAGGAAGAGGATTGAAAACATTCCTACCAGCTGTACAAGCTTCAGATTAAATCCACATAATCAAGTAGGCAAACTCTGTGTCTACAGAATATGTAAAAGGATGTTGAGAGGTTCCATAACAGAAAACACACTAGCTCTGGCAGCTGTAGACACTGGAGGCAAGAACAAGCAGGAGTAAGACCAGATTTTAGAGTCTGAGCTGTCCCCACAGCAGGTCCAGAAACCAGCCGAGTATTGGAGGGCATCCTAAGGATGTGGAGGTGGACTATGACTCAGTGAGCTGAGATTTGAGAAAAACATTTATTTCATATATTTTGATTTGCTCTGTAGTTGGTTCTAGATTTTTTTTCTTCTTTTTATTTCCTCTGTTGCTGTGACTGTTGGTTTTATTATTACTATTAACTATATTTAAGCTTTTGAGAAGGCTTTTTTTTAAGAATCACATTTTTTATTTCATTAATATATGACTACCCCTACATTAGCCTTTTGTGGTTATATGGGGGTCTGTTTTTGGTTTTTTAATTTTTTCATTTTTCTTTAATTTTTTTCTCTTTTGTTTGTTTTTCTGTTGTTCTTTTCCTGCTGTAGTTACTCTTTAAAATATATAAATCTTTTTTATACTTTTATTTAACTTTGTTCTTCTATTTTTTCTTTTCTTCCTGTTTTCACCACATTTGTTAGTTTGTTTTGTTTTCTCTATTTTATTCTCCAGTTGGCACCCTACTTTGGTTTTGTTTTCCAGTTTGTGCTTTCAGTTCAGTTCAGTTTCAGTTCAGTCGCTCGGTCGTGTCCGACTCTTTGCGACCCCATGAATCGCAGCACACCAGGCCTCCCTGTCCATCACCAACTCCCAGAGTTCACTGAGTCTGTTTTTAATAGGTTGATATCATTTTTTGTTTCCTTGGTTTGCTGGGTGACTCTCTTGTTTTCTTTTCTTTGGAGTATTTTTTTTTGTTTGTGTGTGTGTATGTGTATATTCCATAGTTTTTGTTATTTGTCTAGTTTTGTATTTACCATTTGTCTGGGATTCATCTTTGTCTCTTATTGTGTTTTTGTGTGTTTGTTTTAATCCCCTTTAATGCCATGAAAACTACTTGTGGAATCTTGGTTCCCCAGCCAGAGAGCAGGTCTGAGCCTTTGGAGTAGGATAGCTGAGTCCAGGACCCTAAACCATCAGAGAACTCCTAACCCCAGTGAGTATTAATTAGTGAGATTTCCCATGAAGGCCTCCAACTGTATACAAGACCCAGCATCACCCAACTGCCAGCAACACAGTACAGGATGCCTCACCCAAACAACAAGCCAGACAAAAACCAAGTCAAATCATCAGCAGACAGGATTCCCACAGACACGCCAAAACATACCACATCACCCAGCCTTGTACATCAGAGTGAGAACAAAAACTAATTCACCTCCTCCCACCAGAATGTAGGCACACGTCACTCCCAACACAAAGCCTACACAAATCACTGGACCAACCTTATCCACCAATGGCTTAAACCAAAAGGAGGAAAACTACCCTAAAACCAGGGAAAAGGTGACCTCAAACACAGTAACTTAGAAAACAAGAAAAGATGTAAATATTCCACAAATGAAGGAAGAAGGTAGAAACTTATAAGGTGAAATAAAGGAAGAGGAAATAGGCAAACTACCTAAAAAACAATTCAGAATAATTATAGTAAAGATGATCCAAAGCCTCAAAAGCAGAATGGAGAAAGTGCAAGAATCAAGTAACACATTCAATAAGGACCTAGAAGAAATAAAGAAGAAACAAACAGAGATGAACAACACAATTACTGAAATTAAAAATACTCTACAAGAAATCGATAGCAGAATAATTGAGGCAGAGGAATGGATACATGAGCTGGAAGATAGTATGGTGGAAATAAGTGAAGAGCAGAATAAAGGAAAAAGAATGAAGAGTATTAAGGATAGTCTCAGATACCTCTGGTAAAATATTAAACATACCAACCTTCTAATTATAGTGGTCCCAGAAGAAGAGAAAAAGAAACAATCTGAGAAAATTTTTGAAAAGACTATAGTCAAAAATATCCCCAACAAAGGAAATAGTCAGTCAAGTCCAAGAAGCACAGAGAGTCCCATACAGGATAAACTTGAGGAGAAACATGCCAAGACACACATAATCAAACTAACAAAGATTAAACACAAAGAAAGTGTTTTGTGTTAAAGAAAGACTATTAAAAATAGCAAGGGAAAAGCAACAAGTAACATACAAGGGAAATCCCAAATGATTAACAGATGATCTTTCAGCAGAAACTCTATAGGCCAGAAGAAAATGGCAGGATATATTTAAAGTACTGAAAGGAAAAAAAATCTACAATCAAGATTACTCTACCCAGCAAGGAGCTCATTCAATATCTAGGAAGAAATCAAAAGCTTTACAGACAAGAAAAAGTTAAGAGAATTTAGCACCACTAAACCAACTTTGAGCTTCCCTGGTGGCTCAGATGGTAAAGCGTCTGCCTGCAATGTGGGAGACCCAGGTTCAATCCCTAGGATGGGAAGATCTCCTGGAGAAGGAAATGGCAACCCACTCCAGTACTCTTGCCTGGAGAATCCCATGGACAGAGGAGCATGGTAGGCTACAGTCCATGGGGTGGCAAAGAGTCGACACAACTGAGTGACTTCACTTCACTTCAAACCAGCTTTACAACAAATGTTAAAGGGACTTCTATAGACAGGAAACACAAGAAAAGGAAAAGACCTACAAAAACAAAGCCAAAACAATTAAGAAAATGCCAAAATGAACATATATATTAATAATTACTTTAAATGTAAATGTATTACATGCTCCAATCAAAAGACACAGACTGTCTGAATAGATACAAAAATAAGACACATACCATCTACAGGAGACCCACTTCAGATCTAGAAGCACATACAGAGCAAAAGTTAGAGGGTGGAAACGATATTCCATGCAAATGGAAATCAAAAGGAACTGGAGTAGCAATTCTCATATCAATCAAAATGAACCTCAAAATAAAGACTATTACAAGAGATAAGGAAGAACATTACATAATAATCAAAGGGTCAATCCAAGAAGAAGATATAACAGTTGTAAATATTTATGCACCCAGCATAGGAGAACCTCAACACATAAGGCTCATAAAATGAGAAATTGACAATAACACAATAATAATAAGGGACTTTAACACCCCACTTACACCAATGGACAGATCATTAAAACAGAAAATTAATAAGGAAACATAAGCATTAAATGACACACCAGACCAGATGAACCTAATTGATATCTTCAAGACAGTCTGTCAAATGCAGAATAATACACTATCTTCTCTAGTGCACATGGAACATTCTCCAGGATAGATCACATCTTGAGTCACAAACCAAGCCTCAGTAAATTTAAGAAAATTGAAATTGTATCAAACATCTTTTCTGACCACAATGCTATGAGACTAGATATCAACCACGGGGGGTGGGAAGAATTGCAAAAAACACAAAAGAATAGAAATTAAATAATACGTTTTTAAATAAAGAACAGGTTATGGAAGAAATTAAAGGGAAATTAAAAAATTTCTAGAAATATGACCAAAAGAAAAAACCACACAAAAACTGACAACCTAAAACCTATGGGATGCAGCGAAAGCATTTCTAACAGGGAAGTTTATAGCAATACAATCTTACTTCAAGAAACAAGAAAAACTTTGATTTGACAACCTAAATTTATATCCAAAACTGGAAAGAGAAAAACAACTAAAAAATCCTCAGAATTAGTATGAGGAAAGAAATCATAAAATCAGAGCAGAAATAAATGGGGAAAAAAAATGAAGGAAACAATAGTAAAGATCAGTAAAACTAACAGTTGGTTCTTCAAGAGGATAAACCAAAATTGACAAACCATTAGCCAGACTTATCAAGAAAAAAGGGAAAAGAATGAAATCAACAGAATTAGAAATGAAAAAGGAGAGGTTACAACAGACAATGCAGAAATACAAAGGATCATAAGAGACTATTATGAGCAACTATATGTCAATAAAATGGATAACCTGGACGAAATGGATAGATTCTTAGAAAAGTTCAACCTTCTGCAACTGAACCAGGAAGAAAAAGAAATTATGAGCGAGCCAATTACAAGCACTGAAATAGAAACTATAATCAAAAATCTCCCAAGAAACAAAAGCCCAGAGCCAGATGGCTTCACAGGTGAATTCTGTCAAACATTTAGAGATGAGTTAATGCCTGTATTTCTGAAATTCTTTCAAAAACTGGCAGAGGAAGGAACACTATCAAACTCATTCTACAAGGCAACCATCACCCTGATACCAAAACCAGACAAAGAACATCACACACAAAAAGAAAATCACAGGGCAATATCACTGATGAACATAGATGCAAAGATCCTTAACAAAATTCTAGCAAAAAGAATTCAACAATACATTAAAAAGATCATACACCATGATCAAGTCAGGTTTATCCCAGGGATGCAAGGATTCTTCAATATATGCAAATAAATCAATGTGATGCACCATATTAACAAACTGAAAGATAAAAACCACATAATATTCTCAATAGACAAAAAAAATAAAGCTTTTGACAAAATTCAGTACCCATTTATAAAATCTCTTCAAATAATGGGCACAGAAGTGACCTACCTCAACATAATAAAGGCCATACATGATAAACCCACAGCAAACATTATTCTAAATAATGAAAAACTGGAAGCATTTCCTTTAAGATCAGGAACAAGGCAAGCGTGCCCACTTTTGCCACTATTATTCAACATATTTTAGAAGTCCTTACTATGGCAATCAGAGAAGAAAAAGTAATTATAGAAATCCAAATTGGAAAAGAAGTAAAACTCTCAGTGTTTGCAAATGACATTATACTATACATAGAAAACTGTAATGATATTATCAGAAAATTACTAAAGCTAATCAGTGAATTTAGTAATGTCACAGAATACAAAATCAGTACACAGAACTCACTTGCATTCCTATACACCACTAATGAAAGTCAGAAAGAGAAATTAAGGAATCAGTCCTATTTACCATTACAGCAAAAAGAATTTTAAAAACCTAGGAGTAAACATACCTAAAGAGACAAAAGAGCTATATGCAGAAATCTATAAAACACTAATGAAAGAACTCAGAGACAATATAAATAGATGGAGAGATATTCCATGTTTCTGCATTGGAAGAATCAATATTGTGAAAATGACTATACTACCAAATGCAATCTACAGATTCAGTGTCATCTCTATCAAATTACCAATGGCATTTTTCACAGAACTAGAAGAAAAAAATTCACAGTTTGTATGGAAACACAAAAGTCCCCGAATATCCAAAATGATCTTGAGAAAGAAGAATTGAGCTGGAGGAATCAACCTTTCTGACTTCAGACCACCTACAAAGCTACAATCACCAGACAGCATGATACTGGCACAAAAACAGGAATATAGACCAATGGAACAATATAGAAAGCCTGGAGTTAAATTCACACACCTACGGGCACCTTATCTTTGACAAAGGAGGTAAGAATATACAATGGAAGAAAGATAATCTCTTCAATAAGGGTTGTTGGGAAAACTAGACATTTACAAGTAAAAGAATTAAAACACTTCCTAACACCATATGCAAAGATGAACTCAAAATGGATTGAAGACCCAAATGTAAGACCAGAAACTATAAAACTCTTAGAGGAAAACATAAGCAGAACACTCTATGACATAAGTCAAAGCAATATACACTATGACCCACTTCCTAGAGTAATGGAAATAAAAACAAAAATATACAAGTGGGACCTAAGGTAAGGTAAGGTAAGGTAAGGTGAAGTCGCTCAGTCGTGTCCGACTCTTTGCAACCCCGGGGACTATAACCTACTAGGCTTCTCCGTCCATGGGATTCTCCAGGCAAGAATATTGGAGTGGATTGCCATTTCCTTCTCCAGGGGATCTTCCCAACCCAGGGATCGAACCTGGGTCCCCCACATTGGAGGCAGATGCTTTAACCTCTGAGCCACCAGGGAAGACCAAGTGGGACCTAATTAAACTTAAAAGGTTTTGTACAGCAAAGGAAACTATAAATAAGGTGAAAAGACAGCCCTCATAACAGAAGAAAATAATAGCAAATGAAACAACTGACAAAGAGTTAATTGCCAAAATGTATAAAATAAGCAGCTCATACAACTCAATACCAGAAAAACAAGCAACCCAATCAAAAAGTGGGCAAGAGACCTGAACATACATTTCTCAAAAAAAGACATGCAAATAGCTAATAAACATATGAAAAGATGCTCAACATCACTCATTACTAGGGAAATGCAAATCAAAACTACAATGAGGTATTTTTGACTGTCACCTGTCTATCACCTAACACTAGTCAGAATAGCCATCATCAAAAAAATCTCCAAACAATAAATGCTGGAGAGGATGTGGAGAAAAGGGAATCCTTCTGCACTGTTGGTGGGAATGGAAATTGATACAACCACTATGCAAGACAGTATGGAGACTCCTTAAAAAACTAGGAATAAAAGTACCATATGACCCAACAATCTCACTACTGGACATATACCCTGAGAAAACCATAATTGAAAAAGACACATGTACCCCAATGTTCATTGCAGTGCTATTTACAATAGCCAGGACATGGAAGCAACCTAGATATCCATCGACAGATGAGTGGATAAAGCAGCTGTGGTACAGAAATACAGTGGAACACTGCACTATGCTGGGCTGTGCTTAGTTGCTCAGTTGTGTCCGATTCTTCACAACCCCATGGACTGTAGCCCACCAGGCTCCTCTGTCTGTGGGGATTCTCCAGGCAAGAATATTGGAGTGGGTTGCCATGCCCCACTGCAGGGGATCTTCTCAACCCAGGGATCAAACCCAGGTCTCCTGAATTGCAGGGAGATTCTTTACTAGCTGAGCTACCAGGGAAGCCCACAATGGAGTACTCTTCAGCCATAAAAAGAAAGGGGTGTGAGTCAGTACTAATGAGGTGGGTGAACCTAAAGCCTATTAGACAGAGTCAGAAAGAGAAAAACAAATATCGTATATTAACACATATATATGGAATCTAGAAAGATGGTACTGATGAACCTATTTGCAGGGCAGCAATAGAGACACAGACATGAGAACAGACTTATGGACACAGGGTGGGAGGAAGGAGAGTATGGGACAAATGGAGAGAAGAGCATGGAAACATATAGCTATCGTGTGTAAAACAGATAGCCAGGGGGAATTTGCTGTACGACTCAGGGAACTCTAACGGGGGCTCTCTGACAACCTAGAGAAATGGGATGGGGTGGGATGGGGTGGGAGGTGGGAGGAAGGTTCTAGAGGGAGGGGACATATACCTACAGCTGATTCATGCTGTTGTATGGCAGAAACCAATACAATATTGTAAAGCAATTATTCTTTAATTAAAAATAAGTACTCCTGAGAGTATGAAGGGAGAGGGTAGAAAGTAAAGCTGACTGAGCTAGGTAAGGTCCAATATGTAGAAGGCTTTAGGTTAATATTGTCTACCATGTTTTTGTAAATAAAGATTTACTGGACACAGTCATGCCCAATTGTTTACATTAAAAAAAAAAATGTGTAGAAGAGCAAGCATGTGTTTTTTAAGGCACGATCCTTTGATTACCTTCTTCACCTGTTTCATAGGATTTGTATTGTGTTTTAATCACGTAAAACCTAATAATGCTTTCTCCTGAGTATTATCATCATACGCTTAACAAGTAGTATGACTACATGATATCTTAAACTTAATGTTAAGACACCTCTAATGGAGAACATGCTTGGGAAACAATAGTCCTCCTGACCCCTACTCCAGCCTCCATCCAAGGGAACAGAAGCACAGAGTAGTGAATGTACAGAGTACCTAATAGGCATGGAAAAAACTTAATGTCGGTGTTCTGAGTTCTGAGAGTATGAAGGAAGAGGGTAGAAAGTAAAGCTGACTGAGCTAGGTAAGGTCCAGTATGTAGAAGGCTTTAGGTTAATACTGTTCACCATCTGTTTTTGTAAATAAAGATTTATTGGACACAGTCATGCCCAATTGTTTACATATTATCTGTGGCTACTTTTGTGCTGCAATAGTATACCTGATTAGTTAAGACAGAAAACATATGCCCTACAAGCCTAAAATATTAAATGGACTTTCATGAAAAAAAGTCCAACCTTTGTTTTAAAAAACTTTTAATGTATGAGCTTTTCAGTAGACAGAGTGTAGATAATAGTAACTTTTAAACACCAGAGGAGTTCAAACAAAGCTTTGCATTTAGAAGCATAACCAGGTTGCTTTGGCAAGACAAATTGGAGAGGAAAGGCGCAAAAGAGCTGAGAACACTTAAAACTGTTTTCAAAAGAGATAAAATCTGGTATTATTTTTTTTGCTTTTTATTTTGTATTCGATGAAACACTAAAGCCTAGACTGATTCAAAGCTGCAAAGTTGGCAGTAAAATCAGAAGAATGACACTTTTAAGAATGACAAAGTATGAGACTTCCTTGGTGGTCCAGCGGTTAGGACTTAACCTTCCATTTCAAAGCGTGTGGGTTCGATCCCTGGTCAAGGACCCGAGATCCCACATGCCTCGTGGCCAATATTGTAAAATATAAAACAGAAACAATATTGTAAAAAGTTTAATAAAAGCTTTAAAAATGGTCCACAGTTTAAAAAATCTTAAAGGTATAGAAATTTCTATGCCTTAGAGAAATACATGTAGCCAGGATGTAATGTAAGCTTTGCCTGGAAAGAAGCTGGGGAGTGAGCAGCACTGTGTAGGACCCTGGCTGAGAAGGCTGTGAGGAAACAACACGTGGTAAATCACATTGCTGGAATTCAGTCCTGGAAAGTCTCCATGGTAGGTAGTAAGCCTGCCATTTCTAAACCAAAGTCTTCAATTCCATCCACAGGGTCCACCCAAGGAAGAAGTAAATTTGATTAGAGTAATAGATCCCGGGGTGAACTAGGTAAAGACAAGAAGAAGTATCATTAAGCTCCAGAGTGTCTCATAGAAACTCTGGAGCAGACTGTAATGGCACTTAGGGATGGAACTAGAGTCTGAACTTGAAGACCCAGGTTCCAATTTCACATTTCCAGAAAGAAAGGTTTTGTTGCATTGATGTCATTTGGTCCAGATATCCACCCTTGACTGAAACTCAAATGCAGAGGCAGGAGCATGTAACTGACACATGGCAGACAGGGCCCCACCCTGGTGGCGACAGGACATTTTCTAGAGATGACACACCAGGACAATACCTTAAAAGGTGTCATTGTAAGAAGAGGAGCCCTTCTTTTATAAAGAGAGTCATCAAGGGAGCAAGATTCACTTTACAAAAATTCTGCTTAACCTCAAGTTCTTTGGGAGACTTCAGTTCCACAGAGTACAGTGTCTGTATTGCTTATACTGATCAACTCTTCTATCCAAAAGATTTTTCTCTCACATGAAGCTCAACTAAACTGAGAAAAGGCTGAAAATGACTTTTATAAATTAATTTTCAAACAATTACAGTCAACATTTTGATTGATAACCTGACCAACTATTAAAAAGAAATAAAATGCAGTGCATGGTTCAACCAACAAGCTTCTGTTTTTGAAACTCTGACCTTGACAAATTTGCATTTTAAAGACACTCATTAATGATTTCCCTTCTGTGGCACTAATACTGAATATAAACCAAAGGAGCCTGGGTAGGCACAAACATCAATATGTGAAGGATATTGCAGATAAATTCATTGCACCTTGAGGTGATTAGTTTAAAGCTCATTGAATTTCTAGTCTTTGAATTAATGCCTTTTTTGTTCATACATGATATAGTACAAGAAGAATCATGTGGCAGTCAAAAAAATAAGCTAACATAGTTGATATCTTCACCATTCATCATATCCTTGACACTTCTAACAAAATGGTTTTCCACCCTGAATTGACAGTCAAAACAGAGGGACTTCACATAGAATTTTAAACTGCATTCATGTTAGATGGTATCAAAACACAATACCAAACTCATGGGATCAAACAAATAATTTCTCTTTTCCCTGATGCAGACTTAAGAAGTATCACCCCTTTTAACTAGTAATTTTTCTTACAAGAGTATCTTGTAAGAGGTAAAGTGCATTGACATTCTTCATACATTACTTCCCACTTGGATTTAAAGTGAAAGCTAGTTCCATAGGGAAAGGAGAAAAATAGCATTTCTAAATCTCCTTGCTGTGGCTTACTAAGAAGGTTAACGGTGCAAACTCAAAGTGTGCACATGAGTATAAAATAAATTTCTAAAGAAATATGACAAAATGTTTGCAATCACCGTTTTGTTAAAATTTATGGGCTATTCCATTTCCAATATATGGAGAAATGAACCTTTCGATTGTGTCTGTGTTATCGACTTTCTCTTTAGTCAGACCTCCATGAGAAAACACATAGCTAATATTCTTGAGCCTGATGATTCAGGTAAAAGGTTTGACTATTTTTTGGTATTTTTCCTTTTTCGCTCTGTTCACCAACCTCTAATTTATTTCTCACTGATTTGAACTTGCTGATTCAATTGATCTCATATTTACACACAGATAGCTCTGAAACATTTGTCTGTGAACGATATATATATGTTAATCACCTTCCATATATTAACCTTAAGATTTATCTCAGGTGAGGAAGGTCTTCCTTTCCTTTGACCTGTGCCTTTAATGTCTACATCCCCCAGAGTAAACATTCATTACTTCCAATCTTCCTTCTCTGAAGGGCTCTATATTCGGAGTTTTTATATAAATGATGTCATCTGACAATGAATTTCTGGAAAAGGCACTGTATCCTCTGGATTTAAAAAACTGATGCATAGAGAGCTGAAGGGCAGAGATTTAAGGGCAGATCTTTTGATGGATGCTCTGTGTACTTTTCTGTCTGCGATGCCTTGGCCCTTCTTCTGCAGGGTCTCCCCATCAAAGGGCCTAGCTTTTGTCAGGCAACTTTCTCTGCACAGCTCTAGATGTAACTGCTTCCTGATCTATTCCTGCCGTCTCCTTTATAAATCACCTCTCCATTAGATTATCCAATTGGAATGTTTTTAGTCTATTTCCTGCTGGGAACCTGATTGATATGCCTCACCCCTAAAGAGAACTCTCCAACTCCCAACCCCCCTCCCATTTCTACCAGGTCCATCTCAACTACTCTCTGACTTGCTTCCTTTAAAGTACCCCTTGCTGCAATTTTGTACAAAACAAACAAGCTCTTCAGGCTTTCTTCATAAAGACAAAATAATCTGGTAAAAACAATTCACACTAATATATGCAGCACTAATAAATATTTAATGCATTACCTTTCCTTCTACCCTGTCTCTAAGCTGACCAACAATATTTGCATATTTGCATTAATCTCAAAGAATAAATATCTAATGGCAGAATGCCAGCCATCTGTTGCAGGTGGCTTAGGGTCAGATTTTTTTTTTAAACCATGTAGGCTCAAAGGACCATAGTTAAGTGGAGGGACTGTTGGTTAGGGCTGAGTTTCAAAGTTATTTTTGCAGCGTCTAACTCATTCTCTCCCTGCATTGAATTCGGTTGGTGATAAAAGCATCTAATAGATAAAAATTGGTAAGTAATACATTAATGTTAAACAGGAGCAAAAGAGTGTGCTTTAGATGGAAAGTTCCAGGGGGCTTTCTATATATAAGATGACTATGTATGATCACCAACTCTTATCACATGGGCAGTTGGCTCAATCAAAAACAGTTTTCTTTTTCAATGATATAATATAGTCAAATAATTTTCAATGAACATATTCTTTGTTATTCCATGTAATTATTCTTTTCCTATTGAATATGGATAAAAGAAGTCTTTCATGCATTTCAGCTAAATAAAATATAAATTAAAAATATGTAACTAAAAATTTCCTATGGAATTTTAAAAAAAACAGACATATTAGAGAGGATTGAAGGTTGGGTGGTCTGTACATTATCAAATAATAGCCCAAATAAAAATATGCTTCCAGACATGTACAGATGGCTGTTTTATAATCACTGAAACTTTAAAAATGATGAAATATGGCTGGCCTTTAGGTTTCCTGGATGAAGTCTATTATAGGATGATTTACCATCTGAGGACCCAGAGGATGTATAACAAGTGTTATCACTAAAATAATGTTGGATGAAGTCTTGAGACGAGCAGAAGCAAGAAAGCAGCCTGGGGCCTTGGGAACCTTCTGTCTGGCCTGTGGCACCATTATCTGCCACAGTATCTAGTCTGTACAGAAACCTTATTTTAATTTCACTTGGGATCCATATGTTTCTGCTGACCTTTCCTTGCAAAGATGACTTTTTTCCCACATTTTGCTATTTTCTGCTTTCCAAGCATGTGGGTATTTTTAAAAATTCTTTTGGTTTTGTTGAAGTGACATTTCACTAGCTAAGACAAACAAAGCTTCCAACATAAGGGTAGTGATTAAAAGAGTTTGATAGCATCTTAAATGTACACATAATATAAAGAAGAACACAGACTGTGCATTCTGTATTCTGACACTAGCACCTATGTTTCTAATGCCATATTTGTTTAATCCAATAATCATCTTTAGCTTCATTCTTATCAAAATGAACTCGAGTTCATTTTCATTAACTGTTGGGTTTTCTTGTAAGGCACTCATAAGGATATTTGAAAACCATATGGATACATTACTCATTCTTAATCTATGCACAAACTGGGCTTTCTAATCATCATTTAATATGTGATACTCATCAAGAAGGCATGACTGGAATGTGGCTTCATATAAGAGAAGGCTTCAGCTTAACCAACTGTACAGAAAGATCGCTGAAGAATAAGTGTCACCAGATGGTCTGCATGAAGTCAAAGAACACAATTCTGTAGTTTCAGCATCACCTAGAGATGAAGGTGACTTGGCCAGCTGACATGGACATTCTGGTTGCTTGGCAAATATTGCCTTACCGGGTGTTGGGGGACATCAAGTGTCATCATTTGATGATATCAGGCATGAAAATCATCCCATAGCGGTGCTGTGATTGCATTTCTACCAACTAATTTGAATTTCCATGGAAATATTTTTTTACAAGGGAGAGAATGTGCATACTGGGTGATATCAGTATGTTAATTCACTTGGCAGTTGTACTTTCCACTGAAAATTAATAAATGGTCACATTGAGGCACCTATACCAAAATTATTGTCTCTAACTTTGCTTCTATAGCTGTTTAAGCAACTCCTATAGTTTCTTCCCTTTCTCGCTTCCTAACAAAATCAACTGTAACATGTTATCCTACCTGTTCAGTAGGGTAATTATGAAAATTGTAAGTGAAAGAGTATAAATTAAGGTACTTTTGAATCCCTGGGTTGGGAAGATCCCCTGCAGAAGGAAATGGCAACCAACTCCAGTATTCTTGCCTGGGAAATCCCATGGACAGAGGAGTCTGGCAGGCTACAGTCCATGGGGCAGCAAAAGAGTGGGACATGACTTAGCAATTAAATAACAACAACTTTTATTAAATATAACAACTATGTGATTTTATAATTGAAATGAGTACCTTGCACATTATAGGTACTTATCAAATCCTTTGTATTTATTTGTATGCCACTGAGTTCCACATCAAAAATTAAGGTAAGTCAATCAAAGATTAGTTAGGAAAGTTATCTCTCTTCTTCTTCCCTACAATTGGCTCTGTTTGTTTTAATCTGTCCCTTTTAATTTAAACATAAAGGAAAAATATAATTGTCTTTACTGTGTCTACCCCTCACTCAACTCCCCTTTTTTATATACTTCGTGCGTGTGTGTGTGTGTGTACTGAGAGCCAAATATTTATTCCTCTCATTACTCTGGATTCATTTTTCTTCCCATCTTTCAGAGACATTGTCATAATAATATTCGTTAAGCTTCACTGAATACGATATGTGGTGAGTGTTCAGTCGCTTCAATCATATCCGTCTCTTTTTGGCCCACTGGACTGTAGCTGCCAGGCTCCTCTGTCCATGGGATTCTCCAGGCAAGAATACTGGAGTGAGTTGCCATGCCCTCCTCCAGGGGATCTTCCCAAATCAGGGATTGAACCCATGTCTCCTGCACTGGAAGATTTTTTACTGTGGAGCCACTGGGGAAGCCCACTGGATACTACACTAAGTATTTAAATATATTATCTCATTTAATATTCAAAATAATCCTAAGATACAGATATTATTTATTTATTTCTCACTGTATGCTCCTAATTTTTGATTTATCAAAGAGAGAACTGAAGTTCAGAAAATTTAAGCAGCATGGCCAAGGTCATGGAACTCATGGATGGAGAAGCTGAAATATGATATGTTTAACTCCACTGATTTCTCTTTTTTTAATTCATTTTTAATTGAAGTATAGCAATCTATAATATTATTAGTTTCAGGTGTACGGCACAGATGTTCAATATTCTTATAGATAACGTTCCATTAAAAGTTATTAAGAAAATGCTTATAAGTCCTTGTGCTATACACTATACTATTGTTGCTTATCTATTTTATGCATAGCAGTTTGTATCTCTTACTCCTTTATCTCTCATTTGCCCCTCCCCTTGCTGTTTCCTTTGGAGAAGGGAATGGCAACCCACTCTAGTATTCTTGCCTGGAAAATCCCATGGACCGAGGAATCTGTTAGGCTACAGTCCATGGGGTCGCAAAGAGTCGGACACAACTGAGTGACTTCACTTTCACTTTAAATCAACTGTTTGTTTTCCATATCTGTTAATCTGTTTTGCACATACATTCATTTGTAATATTTTTTTAGATTCCACATATAAGTGATATCATACAGTACTTGTCTTTCTCTGACTTATTTCACTAAGCATAATATTCTCTAGATCCATACAGATTGTATCTATTTTTTATTTTTTATCATTGTGAAATAATACATTTCTCATTTTCTTAACCCACTTCTAATTCTTGCTAAGAAGAGGAAAATGGACAAATTCACTTTTAAATACTTTAGCAGCAGATTCTGATATTGTCTGTATACTTCCAATACTCTGTAATAACAAATAACATACTTATTTTGTTATGTTCTGATTTATCACAAATGACTACCTGCTATAAAAGATGAGCCTTAACTCCCTTGTACCACTGCCTTGCACGTAGCCATTTCCCTCCTTGTCCCCACCTTTACAAAAGAGATATAATATCTGTAGGTCTTTTTTCATAGGCTGTGTTTTTCCAAGGAACCCTACAATCTACTGCCTTTTGAATATAAATTTAGCCTCCAGTATTCTAGATGTTAAGAACCCCATGGAAAAGTGTTCTGAGGGTCTCATTGTTCGTACTGCAGGCTTTCACATTTCCCCATCTTTATTACGGTATCAGCTCTCCATATCCACTATTTGAAATATTTTTTTGACATGGGCTCTTTTAAGGTCTTTACTGAATTTGTTACAATATTGCTTCTGTTTTATGTTTTAGTGTTTTGGCCAAGAGGCATGTGAGGTCTTAGCTCCTCAACCAAGAATCGACCCTGCACTCTCATGCATTGGAAGGCTAAATCTTTTAACCGCTGGATCACTCGGGAAATTCCTTCACTCTCAACTGTGTCTGGAATCTCTGAGCAAAACATCCTTGGTTCAACCAGCTAACCTGCAGGCTATTGCTTGGGGAGGGGATGGAATAGGGGTAATGGGAGCCCCTCCTCATAACACAGCACTGTCGACCTAGTCTCCTGCTTTGAGCCCCACCCCGCATTCTCACCTTCAGAAGCACCTGGTGCAGGAACATTTCCAGGGTTCAGCAGATGGAATTAGCTTATTGGTAGGCTTAGGTTTCAGCTTTCCTAGATCTGCTAAGTCCCTTACCGTTTATCCATCTGCTTGGCAGCCTCCAAAATTATCTGTTGTTCCAAAAATGTACTGGAATGTTAAGTGAGTAATCGAGAGGTGAGGTCTTATACATACCAGATCAACCAATGAGAACACACTTACCACAGTGTTCTCAGTATCCTGGCCTTTTCTAAAGCAATGTAGGGAATGAGAATGTTGGTTGAGAGAAGAAATTATAGATTATACAATTTCCACTTAAGTCTATGATTAAATAACCTTATGTGAAAATTGCTTGTAAGAACATACTCCCATCACAATGTCACATAAACTCTTAGCTGCTCTGCTTGCAAACATCCCTCTCCCTGGACCATCTATGATCCTCATCAGTAAATCCCCAGTGCCAAGCATGTGCCTAACCACAAATTAGTGCTTCAATAAATGTTTGTTGAAAGAATGAACACAAAGACCTGTGTTAGGATAGATAACACAGAGAGAATTTTAGTTCACCACAGCAAGAAAGTTTTAAGGCTTATCGTCATTGTTATTTTCAAATGGTTATATTTTGCATCAATATCGGTTTTATGATTATAGAGAACACAGTGAAATCCTCATGAGAAACATCCTCATATTTCCTTGTTCACAGTTCAGTTCAGTTCAGTTCAGTTGCTCAGTCATGTCCGACTCTTTGCGACCCCATGAATTGCAGCACACCAGGCCTCCCTGTCCATCACCAACTCCCAGAGTTCACTCAAACTCATGTCCATCAAGTTGGTGATGCCATCCAGGCATCTCATCCTCTGTCGTCCCCTTCTTCTCCTGCCCCCAACCCCTCACAGCATCAGAGTGTTTTCCAATAAGTCAACTCTTCTCATGAGGTAGCCAAAATACTGGAGTTTCAGCTTTAGCATCACTCCTTCCAAAGAACATCCAGGACTGATCTCCTTTGGAATGGACTGGTTGGATCTCCTTGCAGTCCAAGGGACTCTCAAGAGTATAGCACAAATAAGAATCCTTCTTAAGACATTATACCTATTGTCTACTTTGGATAGAAACTGGAAATTTAAGAGGAACATATATAAATTGTACATATGTTTCACATTTGAATCTCATCCCAAAATCAAGATGTTGAAGAAATTTAATATTATTTCTGTTGTTCTAGCTACTAAATTCCTACTGGGGTAGAAAGTTAAACAATCTTGGTCAATCTTTGTGACTCCTCACTCCCTTTGCAGGGTACAGTTCAGTTCAGTTCAGTCACTTAGTCGTGTCCAACTCTTTGCGACCCCATGAATTGCAGCACACCAGGCCT
Organism: Redunca redunca; assembly: GCA_006410935.1. Taxonomy (NCBI): domain Eukaryota; kingdom Metazoa; phylum Chordata; class Mammalia; order Artiodactyla; family Bovidae; genus Redunca; species Redunca redunca. The sequence goes on from SJYQ01002853.1 coordinate 412,593, forward strand.
CCCTGTCCATCACCAACTTCCGGAGTTCACTCAGACTCATGTCCATCGAGTCAGTGATGCAGGGTACATCTACAATCAAAAGGACATCTTCAGTACCAAGGTATTTATACATGCAGAAATAGTGGAGGATGGACAGATAGAATCTCATCCTAGGTGTCATGTCCCCACGGCATGCATCAACAAGCTTCAGCCTGCAAAGGGGAAGGGGTGGAAGATGAGCTTAAGAGGAAGGACGGTGGAAATGGAAAATGCCAAGAAAAATCTGATTAATATCTCAAAAATATTATTCCATCTTTCCCAGTTGGAATCCCATGGGGTTGATCAACTGCAGTTTTTATTTGATCACATCCTTACCCAAACCTCTTTCTGGTTCTTATCCTTCCACAAGCTGTCTGCATTTCCCCCATCCCCACATTCCCCAGTGGCTTACTTCGCTTGGCCCAAGCTGTTTGTTTGTGTCTCACAGCTGTCCTGCTGCCAGTAGGGTGGGATGACCACGTTAAGCCAGGCTATCCGGATAATGTCACGCTGGCAGGAAGAGAGGTTTGCAGCAGTAACACACTGCGCCTTCCTCACATTCCGGACACTCCCAGGAACCATGTGGGGCCCACGTACATAAAACTGGCTCTCTGCTTCATTCATCTGGCAGCCAAGACCCATAAACTAAATCTGGTTTCCAGCAACAGCAGTGGTAACATCAGTATCAACATTAGTTTGCTCCATTCCACAAATGTAAAATTTCGTTTTTTTTTATTTGCTTTGACAAGTACTCCTGCAAGCAGTATTTCTGGAGACCACCTCCAACCATGTTTTGTACCAAGAACCTGACTTTTATGAATCATAACAATAATATCAACTGACATACAGTTCCAAGCTTAGGTTAAATGTTTTACATGAACTATCTCACTAAATCCTCATCAAAATCTCATCTATATTTTACAGTTAAAGAAATAGAATCATAGAGGGTAGTTACATTACTTGCCTTAAGTCATATAAATACCAAGTCCAGAATTAATTAAGAGTTTTATCAGAATCTGAACTTTATCTTCTTTGATCAACCAAAGTGATGTAAGAATATATAAGTAATCTCAAGCTACAGATACAGATAGCACCAGAAAATTAGGTATCATGAGGAAAGGAGAAATTTAGACCTATGTTAACTGTTCTAGGTTAAAATATTTATTTCTCAATTAAAATGCTCACACAGATATATAATTAACACCAAAATGTATCCTGAAGAAAGCAACAGTGAATAGGTCCATTTTTTAAACTTTGGAGACACTTTATAACATCACAACAGTGAAACCACTAACCAGAGAACAGAAACTGAACCAAAATAAATGAACAAAAAAACCTGTTAATTTACTTCCACCCCTCTTCTTTTATGATTTTCTTCTCCTGGTACTTGGATATAAAATACTATGGAAATGTACATTTATTTATCCTTCGGTCATAACAGGAGCTAGTAGAACCACCACTAAACCAGGAATAAGACTACATTTAATACGAATTCAACCACTAATCAGCTATGAAAATTTAGATGAGTTGCTTGATCTCTCTACCTTAGAGAAACGTTCTCCAGAATGAGGCTAGTCTGAGTAAACTTTCAGATTATTTCCAGCTTGAACAGTCTGTTAGATCAGTTATTTAGCTCCTGCTATAAAAATTCCTTTTCTGAGCTAGCAGGCCCAGACGGAGGACTTGAAGAAGACAAATATAAATGAAATTAAAAATAATTAAGGATCTCTCATTACAAATCAAGCCCAAAATTCCATTTCTAAAAGGTTGGTGTTGTTCAGTTGCAAAATCACGTCCAACTCTTTGCAGCACCATAGACTGCAGCACGCCAGGCTTCTCAGTCCTTCACTATCTCTCAGAGTTTGCTCAAACTCATGTCCATTGAGTCGGTAATGCCATCCAACCATCTCATACTCTGTCACTCCCTTCTCCAGAAAAAAATTTAATTGCTCCCTTCTCCTCCTTCCCTCAATCTTTCCCAGCATCAGGGTCTTTTCCAATAGATAGGATCTTTGCATCAGGTGGCCAAAGTATTGGAGCTTCAGCTTCAGCATCAGTCCTTCCAATGAATATTCAGGACTGATTTTCTTTAGGATTGACTGATTTGATCTCCTTGCTGTCCAAAGGACTCTCAGGAGTCTTCTCCAGCACCACAGTTCAAAAGCATCAGTTCTTTGGCACTCAGCCTTCTTTATGATCCAACTCTCACAACCATACATGACTGCTGGAAAAACCATAGCTTTGACTCTATGAACCTTTCTCAGCAAAGTGATGTCTCTGTTTTTTAATACCTGTCCAGGTTTTGATCTTAGTGCTACTTATTTTCTATTTTCAACTTAAACATAATTTACTCCAAGAAGTTCTCCCTAACTCTCTCTGGAGGAAGATGAATGCACCCTCTTTGTACCTTAATCTTCTATGCATTTCCCAATAGAGACTTTTTATAATTCTTTGTAATGACTTAGTAATTGATTCTTCTTCAAATAATGTCATAAGCTTGAACTGGGAATCTCTTTTTCTCACAAGCATCTACCTACAAGAGTTGCTGGCACATGACAGTTGCTCAATAAATGCCAACTAAAATTTTCTCTCATCCAACTTCCTCATGTTACAGATAAGAAACTGGAGCTCTTGGATATGAACATTAGACTTCCAGGAAAGACACCTTTTCTCCCTCAACACTGTTACTCAAACTTAATATAATAAACTATATATTATCAGAATAACTATGAGTAGAGATAGAGATGATTATAACTATATTATGGAATACAAATAAGACATACATGGAATTTTTAAAAGTCTTGCCATAGATAATACAAGCAGAAAAAGATTCAATTGCTAGCTGATAGTGAGATTAGATATGGTCAAAAAAGCTGTTGACAATTCCTTAGCTGTTAAATCAGATCGTAATCACGACTGGTTAAAGACAATATAGGTATTTAATCCAGGACTCAACAAGAAATGAGGAAAAATCCAGAGTTATCAGACTTAGGAAGAAAGAGAGCATTTAAAACTTTAAGCATGTCACTGACGGAAGGATAAAAATGATTTGTAAACACACACAGTTACCACCACCATACATATGTGAGGGGTTTTAAGGTTTCAAAAATATCCAGTACATCATACAAAAACATTCTGTCTAGTTAAACTCTAAAGTAATAAAAAAATCGAATGAGTTATCAATGCAAGATAACTATGAATCAAACAATAGACACATGATTTTATTCCTAAATCTGATTAAGTTGACTAAATCTGATTCATTGGATCATTTTGAGTATTTATATTCCCAGAATCTTCTACAGGCAAAATGAAAGCACCACATGGTCCCATTTACTGACAGGGAGCTGTGATCAGTGCATCTGGAAAACCAAGGGAGGACAAGAATGGGATGAGGGGTGATGATAGTAAGACAGACACTAGGAAAAGAGGGAGTAAAAGAGCAGAAATGGGTTCTCAGCGGGAGTGTGGGCATCAAAGAGCAGACTTCTCACCCTTTATCTCCCTTGTGTTTTTTGGTGCTGCAGAAGTTATCTGGGATCCATGGGGAAAGAAGCAATGGAACAAAAACAACGCTCTAAGAATGACAGAAGGGAAAGAGGCAAATGCCTGCTTAGTAATACTTGAAAAGATTCTCATGGTTCAATATGATCTAATATAACAGAACAATTCATTGGAAAAAAGTTATTTATACTCTGTATTTTAAGTATGCAAAATTCACTAAAAAGTTTATTAAATAAAATAAGCAACTAACACAAGCACCCCATTCACAATCTAGCATCCATACACACACAACTAACCACAAAACTAACGACTAGTCATACCTCATAATTTATATATTACTGTAAGTTGTAGCTGGGGATATGATTGAGGGAGATTTCTTGCCTCTTCCTGCTGAGAATCTTTTTTCTTTCCCTATTTGCAAATAGTTGAAAAGTAGCCTGTTTATAATGATGTTGTAAGAAAAAGTGAACACATATTTCCCTGTGTAAACTCTCCAATTATTTTATTATAAAAATGTATTCTAAACCACCCTCCAATGTACAAATCCCATACTCACAGAAATGTGTCAGCAAGAGTCTGCATGAGAGCCAAGGAGTTCATATTTAAATAGAACAGATATGCCTTACACACTGAAGGAATGTTTTTTGTAGATATTTAGAACATTATAAAATATTTTGTTGCAGTTTATAGGCTAAACATAGGACACATGCGCACTGGTGGGCAAAACAATGCTTTGAAAATAAAGGAGATGTTAGATTTTCAAATGGGATTTCTTAAAGCATGAAATGTGTTTCATTTTAAAACGTGCAGTAGTTTCAACAATGCAGAACAGAACGTCAAAACTGAAGGAGACAAGAGAGATCTTTCAGATCAATTTAAGGGAAAGGAACTATGGGAATTATTAAGTAACTAGAAGTCAAAGAACTCAACCAATGCTTCTGTAAGAGACCCTTTTAACCTTGAACAACCCGAGGAAACAGAGGGTGGGGTGGAGACAATGGCTTCTTTAAGGGCCTGCAAGTCCTCCTCACCTCATCTGACTTTCTGTTCTCCATCAATCTCAAACCCCCAGTGGATTCCCTCTCCAGCTCTCCTCTCCCTGTTATTCTCTGCTTTGTGTTCCCCACATCTGGCTGGAGTGTAGTTTTTCTTCTTGTACTCCTAGGGAAATATACCAAATGAAAGGGACTCTTCCACCTCACTGTCTTTTTATAAAATTCTCAGGCTCTAAGTTGTTTCCCCAAAATTCCCCTGAAGAAAGAGAAATCTTTAGAATAACAAGTGATCACTCCTTCACCAGGAGTAGGGACGGGAAGAAATCATCACCCAAGGGAGAAAAAAGTGATTTAAAAAAAAAACAAAAAACTGCTTATCGTGGTGTTTGGAGAAAATTATGTAAATATTTATGCAAAGACAGCTTTTCAGAACACAGTGAGCTACATCGGAACCGCTTGTGCCAGTGTGCACAGGCAGCCTCACAGTTGGATCAACAGCCTGAAAAGCAGATGTGCCAATTTCCTGTATTTGATTATGATGATTCCTAATTATGCCAAAGCTGTGGCAATGTCCTTCCCTCCAATGACTCTTAATTTTGTTTTGCTAAACCACACACACAACCTGCTTTGGACGTGTAATTCATTGTCGCATGAATTCTGTGAAATACTCATTCGTGGGCCGAATAGTTCTGAGGACAATGGCTCACAAGAATGCTGTTTTCTTTTTTCACTGGGCATTATCAAACACGCAGGGGGAAAAAGAAAGAAAATAGGCCTTGTGATAGAGTCGTGCTGTTTAACATTAATAAGGTCTTTCCCCCACAGTCTACAAATGAAAATAACCAGTATACAGTTGTTTCTTGAAAGGGCAGTTTTCTGGCTCTGTATTTACAGTTCCAGTCAACAAAAACAGCAACCTTTATGATTAGGTATGGTGTATAAGCCATAGCAAGCAGATATGAATAGATACTTGGACATGGGGAAAAGAGGGTGGGATGAACTGGGAGACTGGGATTGACATAGATATACTGCTGGTGCTGCTAAGTCACTTCAGTCGTGTCCGACTCTGTGCGACCCCATAGACGGCAGCCCACCAGGCTCCCCCGTCCCTGGGATTCTCCAGGAAAGAACACTGGAGTGGGTTGCCATTTCCTTCTCCAATGCATGAAAGTGAAAAGGGAAAGTGAAGTCTCTCAGTCGTGGGAACTTGCTATAAAGCACAGGGAGCTCAGGGCTCAGTGCTCTGCGATGATCTAGAGAGGTGGGTGGGAGTGCAATGGGGGGGAGGTCCAAGCAGAGGGGGATATATATATGCATATGCTTGATTCACTTCCTTGTGCAGCAGAAACTAACACAACATTGTAAAGTTATTGTATTCCTATAAAAAAAATTAACAAAGAGCTTGACCACTAGATGCTTAGAACAAATGGTATGATAATTGGAAGGTATAAAGCAAAACATGATCAGCTCAATAGTCATAGAGCCTTTCATGTGAGGCCTTGAACATTTCTGGCACAACTAAAGGGATATTTACTAACCTGGACTTTAATAAGTACACTTATTTACATTTCTCACCCCACAACTGATATTCATATTTGCTTTTCAATTTAAAATGTGCTTTTCAGTTATAATCCTTTATTTACACTGCACAACAATCTTATGAGGTCAGTGTTATTATCCTTATTATTACAGATATACAAAGTAGTTGTTAAATTACATGTTCAAAGTAAATAGGAGAGCACTTACCCTGGTGGTGGTGGTTTAGTCGCTAAGTCGTGTCTGACTTTTTCGACTGTAGTCCGCCAGGCTCTTCTGTCCATGGAATTCTCTGGGCAAGAATACTGGAATGGGTTGCCATTTCCTCCTCCAGGGGATCTTCCCAACCCAGGGATCCAATCTGAGGCTCCTGCATTAGCAGGTGATTCTTTACTGCCGAGCCACCAGGCACTTAAATGACAACTTGTAAGTAAATCAACGATTTTTTTAAAGTATCCATTTATTAATTAGGCTTTTTCAATGATCCAGCGGGTATTGATAATTTGATCTCTGGTTCCTCTGCCTTTTATCAAACCAGCTTGAACATGTCGAAGTTCACAGTTCACGTATTGCTGAAGCCTGGCTTGGAGAATTTTGAGCGTTATTTTACTAGTGTGTGAGATGAGTGCAACTGTGCGATAGTTTGAGCATTCTTTGGCATTGCCTTTCTTTGGGATTGGAATGAAAAGTGACCTTTTCCAGTCCTGTGGCCACTGCTGAGTTTTCCAAATTTGCTGGCATATTGAGTGCAGCACTTTCACAGCATCATCTTTCAGGATTTGAAATAGCTCAACTGGAATTCCATCATCTCCACTAGCTTTGTTTGTAGTGATGCTTCCTTGACTTCACATTCCAGGATTTCTGCCTCTAGGTGAGTTGATCACACTATTGTGATTATCTGGGTCATGAAAATCTTTTTGTGTAGTTCTTCTGTGTATTCTTGCCACCTCTTCTTAATATCTTCTGCTTCTGTTAGATCCACATAATTTCCATCCTTTATTGTGCCCATCTTTGCATGAAATGTTCCCTTGCTATCTCTAATTTTCTTGAAGAGATCTCTAGTCTTTCCCATTCTATTGTTTTCCTCTATTTCTTTACATTGATCACTGAGGAAGGCTTTCTTCTCTCCTTGCTATTCTTTGGAACTCTGCATTCAAAAGGGTATATCTTTCCTTTTCTCCTTTGCTTTTCACTTCCCTTCTTTTCACAGCTATTTGTAAGACCTCCTCAGGCAGCCATTTTGCTTTTTTGTGTTTCTTTTTCTTGGGGATGGTCTTGATCCCTGTCTCCTGTACAGTGTCACGAACCTCCATCCAAGTTCATCAGGCACTCTGTCTATCAGATCTAGTCCCTTAAATCTATTTCTCACTTCCACTGTAGGGTCATAAGGGATTTGATTTAGGTCATACCTGAATGGTCTAGTGGTTTTCTCCACTTTCTTCAATTTCAGTCTGAATTTGGCAATAAGGAGTTCATGATAAAAGCCAGTCAGCTCTGAGTCTTTTTTTACTGACTGTATGGAGTTTCTCCATATTTGGCTGCAAAGAATATAATCAATCTGATTTTGGTGTTGACCATCTGGTGATGTCCATGTGTAGAGTCTTCTCTTGTGTTGTTGGAAGAGAGTGTTTGCTTTGACCAGTGCATTTTCTTGGCAGAACTCTATTAGCCTTTGCCATGCTTCACTCTGTACTCCAAAGCCAAATTTTCCTGTTACTCCAGGTGTTTATTGATTTCCTACTTTTGAATTCCAGTCCCCTATAATGAAAAGGACATCTTTTGGGGGTGTTAGTTCTAAAAGGTCTTGTAGGTCTTCATAGAACTGTTCAATTCCAGCTTCTGCAGCATTACTGGCTGGGGCGTAGACTTGGATTACTGTGATATTGAATGGTTTGCCTTGGAAATGAACAGAGATCATTCTGTCATTTTTGAGATTGCATCAAAGTACTGCATTTTGGACTCTTGTTGACTGTGATGGCTACTCCATTTCTTCTAAGGGATTCCTGCCCACAGTAGTAGATATACTGGTCATCTGTATTAAATTCACCCATTCCGGTCCATCTCATTTCACTGATTCCTAGAATATCGATGTTCACTCTTGTCATCTCCTGTTTGACCACTTCCAATTTGCCTTGATTCATGGACCTAACATTCCAGGTTCCTATGCAATATTGCCCTTTATAACATCGAACCCTGCTTCTATCACCAGTCCCATCCACAACTGGGTGTTGTTTTTGTTTTGGCTTTATCTGTTCATTCTTTCTGGAGTTATTTCTCCACTGATCTCCTATAGCACATTGGGCACCTACCAACCTGGGGAGTTCATCTTTCAGTGTCTTATCTTTTTGCCTTTTCATACTGTTCATGGGGTTCTCAAGGCAAGAATACTGAAGTGGTTTGCCATTCCCTTCTCTAGTGGACCACATTCTGTCATCTATTTCTGCTTTTATTGACTATGCCAAAGCCTTTGACTCTGTGGATCACAATCAACTGTGAAAAATTCTGAAAGAGATGGGAATACCAGATCACCTGACCTGCCTCTTGAGAAACCTGTATGCAGGTCAGGAAACAACAGTTAGAACTGGGCATGGAACAACAGACTGGCTCCAAACTGGGAAAGGAATACATCAAGGCTGTATATTGTCATCCTGCTTATTTAACTTATATGCAGAGTACATCATGAGAAACACTGGGCTGGAGGAAGCACAAGCTGGAATCAAGATTGCCAGGAAAAATATCAATAACCTCAGATATGCAGATGACACCACCCTTATGCAAATGACACCACCCCTATGGCAGAAAGTGAAGAAGAATTAAAGAGCCTCTTGACGAAAGTGAAAGAGGAGAGTGAAAAAGTTGGCTTAAAACTCAACATTCAGAAAACTAAGATCATGGCAACCAGTCCCATCACTTCCTGGCAAATAGATGGGGAAACAGTGGTAACGGTGGCTGACTTTATTTTTCTGGGCTCCAAAATCACTGCAGATGGTGATTGCAGCCATGAAATTAAAAGACGCTTACTCCTTGGAAGGAAAGTTATGACCAACCTGCTGCTGCTGCTGCTGCTAAGTCGCTTCAGTCATGTCCGACTCTGTGCGACCACATAGACAGCAGCCCACCAGGCTCTGCTGTCCCTGGGATTCTCCAGGCAAGAACACTGGAGTGGGTTGCCATTTCCTTCTCCAATGCATGAAAGTGAAAACTGAAAGTGAAGTCACTGAGTCGTGTCCAACTCTCAGCGACCCCATGGACTGCAGCCCACCAGGCTCCTCCATCCATGGGATTTTCCAGGCAAGAACACTGGAGTGGGTTGCCATTTCCTTCCCCAATGCATGAAAGTGAAAAGTGAAAGTGAAATCACTGAGTCATGTCCAACTCTCAGTGACCCCATGGACTGCAGCACACCAGGCTCCTCCATCCATGGAATTTTCCAGGCAAGAGTACTGGAGTAGGGTGCCATTGCCTTCTCCTAGATAGCATATTAAAAAGCAGAGACATTACTTTGCCAACAAAGATCTGTCTAGTCAAGGCTATGGTTTTCCCAGTGGTCAGGTATGGATGTGAGAGTTGGACTATAAAGAAAGCTGAGAGCAGAATTGATGCTTTTGAACTGTGGTGTTGGAGAAGACTCTTGAGAGTCCCTTGGACTGCAAGGAAATCCAACCAGTCCATTCTAAAGGAGATCAGTCCTGGGTGTTCTTTGGAAGGACTGATGTTGAAGCTGAAACTCCAATACTTTGGCCACCTGATGCGAGGAGCTGACTCATTTGAAAAGACCCTGATGCTGGGAAAGATTGAGGGCAGGAGGAGAAGGAGATCACAGAGGATGAGATGGTTGGATGGCATCACCAATTCAATGGACATGGGTTTGGGTGGATTCCGGGAGTTAGTGATGGACAAGGAGGCCTGGCCATGCTGCAGTTCATGGGGTCGCAAAAAGTCAGACACGACTGAGCGACTGAACTGAACTGAACTGAATTAATTAGGCTTGATACTTATGAAAGGTAATGACAGAGGCAAAGCTTGAGTTTGGCCCCTCCCTGTCTCAAACATCTAACAAGTTGAGACTGTGTCTCTCTCACTCCAAGAATCTAGTGGCTTCCTAGTTTTCTGTGTATGAAGAACAGACTTAGGTTCCTCTATCCCAAGTTCTGGATTTTTCTTTCCAGTCTTCTCTCATGTCCTACCTAATCTACCTCTTTACAAACCTAATCCAGATTCATTTACTATGGAGAAACTTTGAGACTGACTAATTTGTACTACAAAGGAGTCTTCCAAAGAAGACGGATCCTTCGTCTAATTTTTTCATTCTGCATTTCCAGTAGAATATTAAGTGGTGCCTGGAACACTGTAGGCATCAGTAAATATTTGTTAAATGCATATGGTTGTATTCCATCCTTAGGTTCATAAAGGAACCATCTAACTGTCTTAATTTTGTTGTTGTTCACTCGCTAAGTCATGTCTGACTCTTTGTAATCCCATGGCCTGCAGCATGCCAGGCTTCCCTGTCCTTCACTATCTCTCAGAGTTTGCTCAAACTCATGTCCATTGAGTCGGTGATGCCATCCAACTATCTCATCCTCTGCTATCCCCTTCTCCTGCCCTCAATCCTTCCCAGCATCAGGGTCTTTTCCAATGAGTCGGCTCATCACATCAGGTGGCCAAAGCATTGGAGTTTCAGCTTCAGCATCAGTCCTTCCTGAATATTCATGGTTGATTTCCTTTAGTATATACTTCCTGAATTTAGATTCCCCCAAAGCAGAACATCAGATAAGGACTTAATTCCAAGCCATTTGTATGGAAGATGATCCCTGGAAATAGGCATGATGGAGAAGGAGAAATAAATAAAGGGAGGAGAAAAACCAATATAACATTTAAGAATCAGGTTTGCCCTCTAGGTAGTAGGAACTCAACTTGCCTAGAACACTCTCAGAAGGGTCCGCCTGAGAAACAGGATACTGGAGCTTTTATCTGTGGGCTCTGTTGATAGAGGGCCACCCTGGGAGTGTCAATATCCCTACACTTCCCAAAAGCACAAGTAGGTTCACACAGCTTTGGAGAAAGCCTTGAAGAAGAAACTAATTAGATACAGGCTAGTAGATTCTAGCAAGATGAGGTGGGCCTGAGTTTACAGGAAACTAAACATGATAGCAACAGCTAAAATTAGATGTGAAAAGAGAGGATGTGAAACAAAGAACCAAAACACATGCTCCACCAACACAAAAGAAAGAGAAGTTCATGGTATTTATTCTTCTAATTTCTAAAACTAGAAAAATTTCTGAAATTTTGGAAATTTGGGGAAAGATCATGTTCTGATAGCTTTAAAATGGTCTCAAGTGCAGCAAGTTCTCTTTCAGTTATGCAACAAAGTTGAAAGACACCTGAACATCAGTTCAAATACAGAGATGCCACAAGTGAATGATAAGATTCTTAAACCATATGCTCAAATAGAAAAGAGAAACCCAGAGTATACCATTAAATTAACTTCCACCTGAAGACTGAAATAAGAATTTAGGAATAATTAAGATTTTAAATCTAAAATTGTAATTTGTAGAAATGCAATCTGGTATCGCTTTTTATAAAGGATTGAGAATGTGTGACATTTTGATAAAAAAGGAAGAGGCAAGTGTTTCTCAAGTTGAATCTCTAGACTTAATCTTCTCAAAGTCTGATGACATGATTTAGGGGGAATTCACAGGTTGAAGGATATATGTATATTATATATACTATATACACACATACACATATATAATATACATGCTATATATACATATATAATATACATGCTATATATACATATATATATAGTAAATATATTCTAGATCATCTTGATGACCACTTTCTTACAGAAATGCCCAAAGCATAAAATTATCTTTCATATTTAAAATTTTAAATTTAAAAATTCAAATTCTGTTTGAATGACAAGTACAAAGTTAACAAGTTAAAAATCAAAAATATTAAAATTTTTGACAAGTGAAAATCATGTTATGTTACAGGATGCTCTAAAAAGTGTTTGTAAGTTTGAATAAAAACAAAGTGATAGAAAATTGAGACATCTCAGATATAATGTAGTGTAAGCACTCTCAACTCCATAAAACCCTGCTCCATAGAAATCTGTACCAAAGAGTCTGTCTTAGAAAAACAATGTCATCTGCTATATTAAATTAATGTTACTGACTTTCCAACTTTTTTCCTATTTGATTGGCAAATTTGCTTTTCTTAATATAAGAACAATAAGCATAGAGAATTTATTCCCAACATTTCTGTTTTAATTAGTTAAAAATTACTACAATAAAGTAATTTAATTCACCTCTCAGGATCTTCACGTGCATGCCCAGTTGCTAAGTTGTGTCTGACTTTTTGTGACCCCATGGACTACAGCCAGCCAGGCTTCCCTGTCCATGGGATTTTCCAGGAAAGAATCTGGAGTGGGTTGCCATTTCCTCTTCCAGGAGGTCTTCAAAACCCAGAGATCAAACTTGTGTCTCCTGCATCTTCTGCATCGGCAGGTGGATCTTTACCACTACGCTACCCGGGAAGACCCTTTCAGGGTCCATAAGGGTCCTTTCAGAAGGAATCCCCACATGACTTAAATCTTAGAAAGGTTGACTCAGGCTATCAAGTATACCCAATATGAATGTCTCTACAAGATTTTATAAAAACCTCCAAGAGTTAAAATAGTTTGACCACCTATTGTATGCATAACATATAGACATGACACTTCAGATGCTGCAGAAATAACGAAATTGGAGAGTCAAAGCATTGCTATCACGAAACCAGCATTTAGCTGGAAAAATTAATTACTATTGTCCTAATAATACAATCAGGTCTTCCCTGGTGACTCAGATGGTAAAGAATCTGCCTGCAATGAAGGAAACCTGGGTTTGATCCCTGGGTTGGGAAGATCCCCTGGAGGAGGATATGGTAACCCACTCCAGTATTCTTGCCTGGAGCATCCCATGGACTGAGGAGCCTGGTGGGCTACAGTCCATGAGGTCACAAAGAGTCAGACATAACTGAGCCACTAAGTGACTAAGCACAGCACAGTGTGTTATATTTGCTAAATAAAAGGTGTGGACAAAACCTATAGGAGGCAGACAATGACATGAGCTTGGTTGTAAAAAGGGGCTTCATAAATAAGAAGAAATTTCGAGAAGTCCTAGCGGGTGAAAAGGATGAGACTTTGGATAACAGAGAAAGCTTTTCAGGCAGAATGCTAGCTCAGAAATGAGAAAGTGGAAGGGTGCAGGCCTTCAGCGCAAAACAAATTATTTCACAAAATGGAAGTACACTTTGAAGAACAGTGGAAGGTAAGATTGGAAGGTAAATAGGGGCCATAATTAAGAGAACTGTGAATACCACCACTGTAATTTGAAATTTTCAGCTCTGGACAATCAATAGCCAGAAGATTTGGAGCAGGTAATGGAGCAAGTGTTGAAGATTGTTTTCAGAATACTAGAGCAATGTCATTGATGGCTGAAGAAAAAAATAGGTATTTTTGTAGTTCAGCTTCAAATTGTCTTAACCCCCAAATGAATTAAAACGATAGAAAAATGTCCTTAAATCCAAGAAGTCAATATAAAATCTCTTGGCAAAAGATACCATCTCTTAGGCCTCAAACTATCTTGACAGTGTTTCATATACAATGTCAGACATGCAATCCAAATTAAAGCGGTGTAAGAGAAGACAAGATAAGAACCTGACTAAAAACAAGAAAAACATGAGAAATTAAAAAGAGAGCCATAGAGATGTCAGCAATAATTTAAAAATACCTATGCCTTATATGCTCAAGGAAATAAAAGATTTTTGACAGAGAACTAAAATTTATTTTTAAATAAAATACATTTTAGAAAATAAAAATACAATAACCAAAATTAGGAACTTAATATAGGGGTTTATGAGCATATTAGATAAGGTAAATAGAAGATTAATAAACTTGAAGGTAAGTCAAAGTAAGATATTCTAGATGAATATTACCTATTTATTTTTTACAGTTTATTTCTGTATCTTGAAATAGGGACTACTGCTACTGCTGCTAAGTCACTTCAGTTGTGTCCGACTCTGTGCAACCCCATAGACGGCAGCCCACCAGGCTCCGCCGTCCCTGGGATTCTCCAGGCTAGAACACTGGAGTGGGTTGCCATTTCCTTCTCCAGTGCATGAAAGTGAAAAGTCAAAGTGAAGTCACTCAGTCGTATCCGACTCTTAGCGACCCATGGACTGCAGCCCACCAGGCTCCTCCGGTCCATGGGATTTTCCACTGAAATAAGGAAGAGAACTACTAATAAAGAAACTTTAAGCATGAACAAGAGAGCTATTATTCAAGCCTCCAGGTATCCTGTCTATTAAATACCTTACTTTTACAACTTTCCCAAAGGACAGCTGTTTTTCAAGTACTTTTCTTCTTTCTCTCATGGAAGATTTTTCCCTGGGTTGCTTCTCACTGAGTCATTTCCCACTCCCAGTCTATTTCATATTTTAAACCACACTTGCTTATTTAACTTATATGCAGAGTACATCATGAGAAACGCTGGACTAGAAGAAGCACAAGCTGGAATCAAGATTGCCAGGAGAAATAGCAATCACCTCAGATTTGCAGATGACACCACCCTTATGGCAGAAAGTGAAGAGGAACTAAAAAGCCTCTTAATGAAAGTGAAAGAGGAGAGTGACAAAGTTGGCTTAAAGCTCAACATTCAGAAAACGAAGATCATGGCATCCGGTCCCATCACTTCATGACAAATAGATGGGGAAACAGTGGAAACAGTGTCAGGCTTTATTTTGGGGGGCTCCAAAATCACTGCGGATAGTGACTGCAGCTATGAAATTAAAAGACGCTTACTCCTTGGAAGAAAAGTTATGACCAACCTAGATAGCATATTCAAAAGCAGAGACATTACTTTGCCGACTAAGGTCCATCTAGTCAAGGCCATGGTTTTTCCTGTGGTCATGTATGGATATGAGAGTGAACTGTGAAGAAGGCTGAGCACCAAAGAATTGATGCGTTTGAACTGTGATGTTGGAGAAGACTGTTGAGAGTCCCTGGGACTGCAAGGAGATCCATCCAGTCCATTCTGAAGATCAGCCCTGGGATTTCTTTGGAAGGAATGATGCTAAAGCTGAAGTTCCAGTACTTTGGCCACTTCATGAGAAGAGTTGACTTGTTGGAAAAGATTCTGATGCTGGGAGGGATTGGGGGCAGGAGGAGAAAGGGATGACAGAGGATGAGATGGCTGGATGGCATCACTGACTCAATGGACGTGAGTCTGAGTGAACTCCGGGAGCTGGTGATGGACAAGGAGGCCTGGTGTGTGGCGATTCATGGGGTCGCAAAGAGTCGGACACGACTGAGCGACTGAACTGAACTGAACTGATGGTTAATGAATCACTTCTATATCCTTCCTTATCACTTGCATTTTCCCCTCATAATTCCCTGGGGTGGGGCGGGGGGGAACAGGGAAGAAAAAAGCCATTTGTGACTAAAAAATTGATTGTGTGTGTGTGCTCAGTCGCTCAGTTGTGTCCAACTCTTTACAACCCTTTGGACTGTAGCCCACCAGGCTCCTCTGTCCATGGAATTTCCCAGGCAAGAATACTGGAGTGGGTTGCCATTTCCTTCTCCAGGGGATCCTCCCAACCCAGGGGTTGAACCAGTGTCTTTTGTGTCTCCTGCATTGCAGGCAGATTCTTTACCTGCTGAGCCATCAGGGAAGACCAGAAAAGTGGATACCTGTGGAAATTCAAGGCCTCAAATGAATGGAGTCTCAACCCAAATGGTAAAACACCTCCTCCTCTGCATCTCCCAATTTTAACCTATTCTCACAATTTTAACCTATTCTCTAAAATTTCTAGTTTAAACCTTTGGTACCAATATTTACACTTGTTTAGTGATACACTGTACACATGGAGAATACTTTGGAAAATGTAACCTTTAACAGAAGAAGTGGGGTGAAGAAAAAGAAGAAAGAAAGAAAAGGGGAAGTTGAGAAGAAAGAGGAGCCAATAAAAAGGAAGAAAGGGGATGATAACAATGTAGGGGAAAAAAACAGAATACGAAAGAAAATTAGGGAAGATTAGTGAAAAGTGGAAAACAAAAATAAAGACTAGACTTCTGGTGTCTAGGTCCATGTATAAGGAGCTTAGAAGATGTCACTCTGTTCTAACAAGTAAAACATTGAACAGACTGAAAAATCAACAACTCTTCTTTGCTGGGGTCCAGCCCCCGCAGGACCCAGGGGAACCCTCAGGAGAAATGGCATCAGCAAAGAGAATGATTTAGAGAGAGAGATAAAGAAAGAATGTTGCAGATAAGAAAATAGAGGAGAGAGAGAAAGAAAGAAAGAATAACACGGGGGAACCAGGCTTTCGTGGAACTGATCCTGGTCCATCACTTTATTTTCAAAAGGGACTTTTATACCTTGACTTGTACATAGAGGGAAATGAAAGATGCAAAGTCATACAGAGTCAGCCCAAACATTACATCTGTTTTTTATTTATCAAAACCAGGATTTTTTCTGCATACTTTTCCCATAAACAATGTTGTGTACATTATCTTCTGGCCTTGGAGGCCTGTGGACATTTTATGACCCTCTTTTGATAAACAGGCTGCTCAATCAGAACACTTCTTTTCCCTTGAAATGTTTTTTCTTTATATTTCTAATCTATGTCAGCCTCAGAAAATGCTAAACAGAGTTACATTTCTCAAGGAGCAAAGGTGCAGTGAGTTACAAGAAAGAAAGAACCAATTAGCTCAAAGGTCTGATGTGGTTAATTTCAAGGCTACACTTGTTTTTCTTACATTCCAGCTATGTTAACTAATGCACTCCCAGGTGCACAGTGGATAAGAGATATGGGAACTTAGCAGTAAGCATTGGCTCAACAGTGAAATTCTACACCAGCACTACTCTAATAGTTTTTAACTCTTTGAAAGGCTGTATATTTTTAGGCTTCCAGTGCCTCTCACAGTTGGGAGGCTGTGAACAATCATATGCGTAGCTGCAAGAGTCTGGATAAATCTGCCAAGCAAGCTAGAATGCTAACAGAGGGGGCTTGATTTGAAATATTCCTCTCATGTCCAGGAGATTTATTAGCTAGAGCCCTAAGCTGATTTTCTCCAGAGAAAGGTGGTTGGGGATAGCCCCCTGTTAATGTCAGAGGAGTTGGTGAAAGTCATGAAATAATAAAACAGACAGATCTGGTTTTGGGGTAGATGCTCGAGAAGTGGGGCCCCCTTGAGGCCTGATCTCGCCTTTGCCTGTCAGACTTCTTTCTCATGACCTTTGCCAGGGGTGGGATTCTCCACTCTGGCTCCCGGCACTTCTTGGGTGCATAAGAGAGAGGAAGGCACAGGGAAAACCACTGTCCCCCAAAGTGGAGAAACAGGTGGATATAGGAATCCATGGCTTATCAAGAGCAGACTCACAAGAAGAAACCACCTTGGTAACAAGTGCTGGAGTAGGAAAACCTGAGCTGAATTGATAAATTTTCTGGAGGCTCAGTGAGGGCAGCTAAAACTCCAGAAGTAGTCTTAGGGAGAGATCCCCAAATATTGATGGGAGTTACCTATGGGAGCTGACCAGGTTCCCATGAAAGTAAAAGTGAAAGTTGCGCAGTCGTGTTCGTCTCTTTGTGACCCCATGGACTGTAGCCTGCTACGTTCCTCTGTCCATGGAATTCTCCAGTCCAGAATACTGGAGTGGTAGCTGTTCCCTTCTCCAGGGGATCTTCCAAACCCAGGAACTGAATTGGGGTCTCCTGCACTGCAGAGGGATTCTTTACCAGCTGAGTTACCAGGGAAGCCAATATATATCAGGGGATTTTTTGTGTTTGTGCTTCTGGAAAGGAGAGGATAAAAGGAACCATTTTTAAATATGCCAGAGAACTCTGTTTTTTTGAAAAGACAGACCAACCACCAGAATCAGACATGACAGGCATATTGGAATGATCAGACTGAGAATTTAAAACAACTATGATTTGCATGCTAAGAACTCTAATAGATAAAATAGTCAGCATACAAGAACAGACGATCAATGTAAACAGAGAGATGAAATCCTAAAGGGGAAAAAAAAATTCTAGAGATAAAAACACTGCAGCAGAAATGAAAAGTGCCTTTGATGAGCTTATTGGCAGACTGGACATGGCTGAACAAAGACTCTCTGGTCTAGAAAATATATCAATAGAACCATCAAAAATAAAAAGCAAAGGGGGGGAGTGGCCAAGATGGCTGAGTAGGAAGACCTTGAACTAACCATGTCCTACAGGCACACCATAAATAAAAACTTGAGCTATAAGGGAAGCCCATTTATCAATAAGAACAACCCAAAGACCAATAGCGGAGAAGGCAATGGCACCCCACTCCAGTACTCTTGCCTGGAAAATCCCATGGACGGAAGAGCCTGGTGGGCTGCAGTCCATGGGATCGCGAAGAGTCAGACACAACTGAGCGAATTCACTTTCACTTTTCACTTTTATGCATTGGAGAAGGCAATGGCAACCCACTCCAGTGTTCTTGCCTGGAGAATCCCAGGGATGGGGGAGCCTGGTGGGCTGCCGTCTATGGGGTCACACAGAGTCGGACACGACTGAAGCGACTTAGCAGCAGCAGCAGCAAAGACCAATAAGAGAACATTTTTCAGAACTAAAGATATAAAGAAGGAACAAAAACAAGATGAAATGGGAGGTTGTGGGATATATTTAAGACCCATGGCCCTGGAATGTGAACCACATAAGAGGACAGTCAATTGCAGAGGTTTTCCTTAAGCAGTGGGGGGTCCAAGTCCCATGTTAGACTCCCTGACTCAGGGGTCCTACACTAGCAAGATGAGGACCCAGAATGAATGTTACTGAAAGCCAGCAGGGCTTTGCTTATGGGAGGAGGTGGAGAGCTACAGGAAAAGAGATGCTGCTTTTAAAAGGCACACACAAAATCTTACACACTCTGAAAACCAACACAGAGGAGGTAATTTGGAACCCTGGGTTCTTGGAAAGCCTTCCAGCAAGGCAAGAAGCAATAGGAATTCCTTCTGGGGGCATAGAGGCTGGCAGCACACGTTTTGGGGAGCTTGTTCTACCATGAGGATACTCGTGCCAACAAACACAATTTTGGAATCCTCTCTCTAGCCTATCAGCACCAGGGGCTTCCATACCCAATAGGTGGTGGGTACCACTAACAAAAGCCCCAATACCAAGCAGCCAGGCATATGGCGACTCAGTCGCACCCACCCACCAGTGGGCTGGCAGCCTCTGCATGAGGCAGAGCCTGACCAAAACCAGGTCAAGAGAAAGTCATACCTATATACTTGCCAATGTACCCAGTGTGGCCTTGCCACAACACAAGGGCCCACACAGCCCACATAAAGGGTATTTCTAGAGCATATAGCTCTGGTGACTAGAGCAAGATATACTGCTAGGCCCCATTGAAAATCACATACATAAGGCCACTTCTTCAAGACTAGGAAATGTAATAGACCTAACTAATATATTGAAATAAAAACAGAGAATTAAGCAAAATGAGATGAAGAACTGTGTTCCAAATGAAGTAACAAGGTAAAACCCCAGAGGAAGAACTAAGCAAAGGGGTGAAAAGCAACCTACCTCATAAAGACTTCAAGGTAAAGATAGTAAAGATGCTCAATAACCTTGTGAGAAGAATTTAGCAGAAAGTTAGGAAATATAAAGAAAAACCAAAGAGATTTAAAGAATACAACAATTGAAATTATAAAAAATACAACAGTATGAATCAAAAGTGGATTAGATGATAAAAAGGAACAGATCAGTAAACTGGAAAACAGTAGTAGAAATCATCTAAGCTAAAAGAAAAAAGAATTTTAAAAATGAAGAAAACTTAGGAGGCCTCTGGAATAAAATCAAGCATACTAACAATTACATCATAGGAGATCCAGAAGGAGAAGAAAGAGAGAAAGGAGCAAAGAATTTATTTAAAGACATAATATTAATACTAAAAACTTCCCTAACCTGGGAAAGTAAATATCTAGGTCCAGAAGAACAGAGTCCCAAACAAAATAAATCCAAAGAGAAACACACTAGGATACAGTGTAATTGGAATGGCAAAAAATGCCATTTTTGTTCTCCAGGGGATCTTCTAGACCCAGGAATCATACCCACATCTCCTGCATTGCCCACATCTCCTGCATCGTAGGCAGATTCTTTACTGCTGAGGCACCAAGGAAGCCCAAAGGTAAAAAGGAAATCTTAAAAACAAAAAGAGAAAAGCAACTAGTTACGTACAAGGGAGTTATAGTAACGTGAACAGAAGACTTTTCAGTAGAAACTTTGCAGACCAGAGGGAATGGCATGATATATTTAAAATGATAAAAAGGAAAAAAAAAAAAACAAACTAGGACTTCTCCAGTGCAGGGTACACAGGTTCAACCTCTGGTCAGGGAAGATTCCACATGTTACAGGGCAACTAAGCGAGTGCGCCACAGCAGCAGAGCCCGTGAGCTGCACAGCAGCAGAGCCCGTGAGCTGCAGCTACTGCGCCTGCACGCTCTAGAGTCCATGCTCCACAAGAGAAGCCACAGCAACGAGAAGACTACACACCACAACTAGAGAGTAAACCTGCTCACCACAAGCACAGAAAACCCACGTGCCGCAACAAAGACCCAGCACAGCCAGAAATTAATAAATAATTTTTTTTTAAAGAGAAACCTACAATCAAAATTACTTCACCTGGTAAGGCTATCATTCAAGTATGAAGGATAGACAGTTTTACAAATAAGTAGAAGCTAAAAAGAATTCAACACTACCAAGCCAGCTTCAGTGGCACTCCACTCCAGTGCTCCTGCCTGGAAAATCCCATGGATGGAGGAGCCTGGTAGGCTGCAGTCCGTGGGGTCGCTAAGAGTCAGACTCAACTGAGCGACTTCACTTTCACTTTTCACTTTCATGCGTTGGAGAAGGAAATGGCAACCCACTCCAGTGTTCTTGCCTGAGAATCCCAGGGACGGAGGAGCCTGGTGGGCTGCTGTCTATGGGGTCGCACAGAGTTGGACATGACTGAAGTGACTTGGCAGCAACAGCAAGCCAGCTTCACAAGAAATATTAAAAGGATTTCTCTAAGTGGAAAAGAAAAGACAACAAAAATTTGAAATATACAAAAGGAAAAGCCTTTATTGATAAAGATAAACAGTAAAGGTAGTAGATGAACCACTTATTTATGAAGCAAGAATGTCAAAATACAAAAGTAGTAAAATCATCATATACAGTTACAAAATATACAAAATGTAAAGATGTAAAAATCAATAAACAGGGAATTACTGGGTGGTCCAGTGGTTAGGACTCTGCTTTCACTTCCAAGGGCCCATATTCAATTCCTGGTCATAGAACTAAAATTCCCATAAGCTGTGGCATGATTGATAAACAAATAAATACAATAAATGTTGCATGGGGAAATTAAAGTGCACGGTTGTTAAACTGAATTTGAATTTAAGAAACCAACTTAAAATTATCTTGCATATGTATTGATTGCTATTTATAAACTAGCAACCTAGATAGCATATTCAAAAGCAGAGACATTACTTTCCTAACAAAGGTCTAGTCAAGGCTATGGTTTTTCCAGTGGTCATGTATGGATGTGAGAGTTGGACTGTGAAGAAAACTGAGCGCCAAAAATTGATGCTTTTGAACTGTGGTTTTGGAGAAGACTCTTGAGAGTCCCTTGGACTGCAAGGAGATCCAACCAGTCCATTCTGAAGGAGAAAAGCCCTGGGATTTCTTTGGAAGGAATGATGCTAAAGCTGAAACTCCAGTACTTTGGCCACCTCATGCGAAGAGTTGACTCATTGGAAAAGACTCCGATGCTGGGAGGGATTGGGGGCAAGAGGAAAAGGGGACGATAGAGGATGAGATGGCTGGATGGCATCACTGACTCGATGGACGTGAGTATGAGTGAACCCCGGGAGTTGATGATAGACAGGAAGGCCTGGCGTGCTGCAGTTCATGGGGTTGCAGAGAGTCGGACGACTGAGCGACTGAACTGAACTGAATGTGATAGGAGTTTGGTGGGGGTGGGGGTGGGGTTGTGTTTTAGTTTTCCTTAAGCCTGAGTTGGATTTTCAGTCATTAACAACTGAAGGAATCTTAACTGATACAGGCCTTCATTTTAGACAACGAGTATGACTAGGTATTAGATATACAATAACAAAAATATACTACTTCTAACTTCAGAGAGTTTAAAATCTAGATAAAGAGATAAACAAGAAAATAGTATTTTAAGTGTTGAGAGGAAAAATTCAGAAGGCTCTTTTGAGCACATATAAATTCTAGATAGCATCTGTTCTCAGCTTTAGGTGAAGGTGAGGTTATCACCAACATGTTCGTTTGATATGAGGTGGTGAAAATTGCATGGAGTTTAACTCTATGTTTAATCCAGTTAAAACTTTGTGGAACTCTGGGAGCATCATTGGCCCAGCCATTGACTGAGACTCAGAATCTAAGTTCCCCACTGATGGTAAGATATTGGTGAAAAAACGACTTTGAGTAGCCTCAAAACAGTGAGTTTTATGTTGGTAAACCTCAGGACAGTTTTCTCATTAGATATCCACAGTGTAAGGTAATTAAATGCCTCCAATTAAAATAAATAAAATTATATTAAAAAAAGAAGACTTAGAAATATTGCAGGAAAAAAAGAGTGTAATATTAGTTTCATATTCTAACCTTCATCAAGTTCAAATTTCCCCCTTTCATAAAGCACTGAGGGAAAAAGGACTTAGTATAAAGCTACAGTAGTTAAGATGGTGGTATTTGTTAAAGGTTAGACAAATAGATCAATGGAATCGAATAGCAAGCCCCCAAATAGATCCATATTAATAGAGTGAACTGATCTTTGACAAAAGAGGAAAGGCAATGTAATGGAGCAAAGATAGTCTGAAACAATTGGCCATTGACATGACAAAAAGTGAATCTAGGCACAACATACACCATTTACAAAATTAACTCAAAGTAGATCACAGACCTAAAGGTAAAGTCCAAAACTATAAAAATCATGGAAGATAATATAGGAGAAAATCTAGACAACCCTAGATGGGATAATAACTTTAAATTCAATACCAAAGGCATGATCCATGAAAGAAACAATTGATAAGTTGTATTTCATTAAAATAAAAAACTTCCATCTGCAAAAGGCAATGTCAAGGGAATGAGAAGATAAACTACAGAATAAGATTGTTATCCAAAAATTTAGAAAGAACCCTTAAAATTCAACAATAAGTAAACAACCCAAGTTTTAAAAATGGGCCAAAGATCTTAACAGACACTTCACCAAAGAAGATATACAGATGGCAAATAAAGATACAAAAAGATGTTCCATATATATATATATATATATATATATATATAAT
>SJYQ01002853.1:436030-469982 GCA_006410935.1 Redunca redunca
AAGTGAGATACTCCCAATCTACTACATTTACTAGTTTGGCCAAAATCTGGAAAACTGACAATGCCAAATACTGATAACAATATGGAGCAATAAGAACTCATCACTGATGGGAAAGCAAAATAGTACAGACACTTTAGAAGACAGTTTTGTGATTTCTCACAAAATTAATAGTGTTTCTTGATATTTACCCCAAGGGCTTGAAACTATGTTCACACTAAAACCTGCACATGGATGTTTATAGAAGCTCTATTCATAACTGCTAAAACTTGGAAGCAACGAAGTTGTCTTTCAATGGATGAGTGAGTAAATAGAGTGTAGTACATTCAGACAATGGACTGTTATTCAGTGGTAAAAAGGAAATGAGTTATCAAGCCCTAAAAAGACATGTAGGAACATTCAATGCATATTACTAAGTGAAAGAAGCCCATCTGAAAAGGCTACATACTGTATAATTCCAATTATAAGACATTCTGGAAAAGACAAAAATATGAAGACAGTCAAAATAATCAGTGGCTAGGGGTTGACGGTGAAGGCATGAATACAACCTTTAGCACTGTGAAAACAGTCTGAATGATATGATTATGATGGACACATGTTATTATATATTTGTCCAAAGCCATATTCAGAGAAGGCAATGGCACCCCACTCCAGTACTCTTGCCTGGAAAATCCCATGGGTGGAGGAGCCTGGTAGGCTGCAGTCCATGGGGTCGCTAAGAGTCAGACATAACTGAACGACTTCACTTTCTCTTTTCACCTTCATCCATTGGAGAAGGAAATGGCAACCCACTCCAGTATTCTTGCCTGGAGAATCCCAGGGACGGAGGAGCCTGGTGGGCTGCTGTCTATGGGGTCGCACAGAGTCGGACACGACTGAAGCGACTTAGCAGCAGCAGCAGCGGCAACAGCCAAACCCATATAATGTACTACAACAAGAATAAACCCTAATGTAAGCTATGGACTTTGGGTGATTATGATGTGTCAATAAAGCTTCATCAGTTGGTAACAGAGGTACTATCTGGTGAGGGATATTGATAAAGGAGGTTATACTCATGTCGGGGCAGAGATATATGGAAAATCTCTGTACTTTCAATTTTGCCGTGAACATAAAACTGCTCTAAAAATGTCTTAAAAATGAAATTAAGAATAAAGAAAGTGGGATATAATTAATTAACAGGGTGGTTAAGAATACTGGTTATAGAGCTTGACTGATTCCATTCACATTACAGTTTTGCCACTCACTAGGTATGAAACCTAGAGCAAAGTAGTTAACCTCTCAGTGCCTCAGTTTCCTCATCTTTTAAATAGGGATAATAGTAGTAACTGTCTCATAGGGTTGTTGTAACTAATAAGGTAACATATAGAAAGCACTGTGAACAATTCCCAGAATATAAAAAATCCTAAAAAAAAAGTATAGCTGTGGTTTTCATATTAGTTGAAATATTAGGGTCATCACAGTAATAGTTGGATTCTGTAAATTATCAGCATTTAGAATTTCTGCCAACACCTTGATCTCTACAAATCCAATAATTAGAAAAACTCTTACTAGAGAAGCCCAGTATATTTGTCAGTGGATATTGAATGTT
This sequence comes from Redunca redunca, assembly GCA_006410935.1. NCBI lineage: Eukaryota > Metazoa > Chordata > Mammalia > Artiodactyla > Bovidae > Redunca > Redunca redunca. Next base: position 437,616 of record SJYQ01002853.1, read on the forward strand.
ACTATCTCACTAAGAATGTGCTAATGAAAATTCAGGAAAACAAGTCTTTTCACAACTTGTACAAATGTGCTACAAACACCCGGAAAAAAAAATCTAACCACATTTTGTACTGGATTTCGTGTCTTTATTTTAGAATATCTAGGCACCATCCTAGAGGCAGGACCTACCACTTAAAAATACTAGGAGGGGTGAGGGAGACTTGAAAGCCCATGCATTGAATGTGTTTGCATTCGTTTCTCAGGAAGCTAACCTCAAATTCCAGCATGTGTGTAGAACTGTCTCAGACTCCTGAAAGTCAGCAAAGCAGTTAACTAGCCCTGCCTACTGAACCAACATAAAAGTTCCGATCAAAAAGATCTCCTCATAAGGTGTTCACATATCCAAGTTTACCACATTCCATAATGTGTTGAACATGTTTACAATGATTTGCTAAGAGGCAGAGAAGACCTTCCCCCACTTAACAAGAGGCTTCTATAATCAGGCTCCATAGCAGTTCAAGCAGGTGAGTGACAAACATGATTACAACCAATACAAAATGCAGTTAGATCAGCTTTTCCTACTCGACCCTCCCCTATAAAATATCTCCCATTAAGTTGAAAAAATGATAAACTGCGGAAAATATTCACAGCTCAGTGACACATGTTCAAGCTTTTATTAACAGACACCTAATATTGCCTTGCTTCATATGACTTGAAGATTGAAGAACCTGAATGCTTTCCTTTTCACTGTCATCTGATGCTGTCATCTTACAGTAGCTGGGGCAGGAAAGAATTCATGAAATGGAAGACAATGTATATGATATTATAGAAAAGGAAATGAACTGCCGTTAAGAAACTTGGTTTTGAGACAAACCATTATTTTTTCAGTTTTTACAAAATGAAAACAATGGTTTTTCAAATGTAAGTAGGACTTTCCATTGACTTTGACACACACATCTTAAAATATATATACATATATACTATTTATTTATTTGGCTCCCTTAGTTGCAGCATGTGGGATCTAGTTGCCTGACCAAGGACTGAACCCAGGCCCTCTGGTAGCTCAGATGGTAAAGAATCAGTCTGCAATGCAGGAGACCCGGTTTTAATCTCTGGATAGGGAAGATCCCCTAGAGAAAGGAATGGTTCCCCACTCCAGTACTCTTGCTTGGGAAATCCCAAGGACAGAGGAGCCTGGTGGCTACAGCCCATGAGGTCCCAAAGAGTTGGACACAACTGAGCAACTAACACACACACACACACACACACACACACACACACACACACGAGCGTGCACACACAGAGACAATCTAAGTTCTATAAAGCTCATATTATGTTTCCAGTATAATTTCCAGGTCAGGAATGCCTAAGAAATATGCTACCCACTGTCCTCACTAGCCAATGCTGAGTGTCTTGTTCATTCTGTTTTGACTACTGCTTTGTCACTTGATGCCTGTCCTACTTGGAAGCCAAGTCTGTCCCATCATAGCATCTAGTCATCAGTGAAATAAACCCTAATTCTCCTTTGGAATTACTCATCTACATGTAATTCTTGCCTCTCCCACTTGGGTGCATGGGACTCTGAGAGGCTGTCCTTGGACTCATCAATCAGACATCTTCAGCATGGTCATCTACCACTCAGGCACAATGATGGATTGTGGGCTTCTCCATACTTTGCAGTTTGGTGACTGCACCCTATGGAGTAACACCACGGGCCCACCTGTTCCGAGATCCCCACACACTTGACTGAACTTTCTTTTGACTTCCCTGTAAGGTTTAGACTCCAAAGAAAGGAAATAAGCAGGCCCTTTCTGACCACTAGTGCTCCTGCAGGTTCCTCTCAAACATCTTCCCATCAGCTGGTTTGACTCTCATAGCCTTTGTTGTTGAGTCACTAAATTGTATTGAGCTCTTTGCGATCCCATGAACTGCAGGATGCCAGGCTTCCCTGCCCTTCTCTATCTCCCTGAGTTTGCTCAAATTCATGTCCAATAGCCTTTAACTGACAAAAAAAAGAATTACATCTTCCTACATTTTTGCCAACTCAATACTGCAGTATTTGGCAAATGGTAACCACCAATTACTAGTAAACGAAGGAAATGTATGCAAAAAAAAAAAAAATGTATGCACCTTAAAGTTTTGGGTGAATGAGTAATTTGAGTTGAAATTACTTGATAAGAAGGTTAGAGGATATTGTAGGTTGAATAATGGCCCACCAAGGGGTGTGGGTCCTAATTTCCAGAATCTGTGATTATTACCTTACATGTCAAAAGGAACTTTGTATGCTTGATTAAATCAAGGATCTTGAACGAATCATGGACTATTGAGGTAAGTCTGGTGTAACCATAGGGGTCCTTATAAGAAGGAGGCAGGAGATCAAAGCCTTTCCCTGGTGGTTCAGTAGTAAAGAGTTTCTCTGTCAATGCAGGAGACCCGGGTTTGATCCCTGAATCAGGAAGATCCCTTGGAGAAGGATATGGCAACCCACTCCAATATTCTTGCCTGGGAAATCCCATGCACAGAGGAGCCTGGCAAGTTACCGTCTATGGGGTTGCAAAGAATCGGACCTGACTCAGCATCTGATCAACAAGAGGCAACCAAAGAGACATTAGGAGGTAGAAAGGCAGAAGCAAGACAGTTATCATGAGTCAAGGCATGTAGGCAACCACGTGAAGCCAAGAAAGGCAAGGAGATGGATTCTCCCCTCAGAGACTCTATAAGAAATCAGCCCCTCCAACACCCTGGCTTTACCACAAAGACCCATTTTGTGCTTCTGGCATCCAGGACTGTAAAATCATAAATATGTGTCACTTTAAACCACTAAATTTATGGTAATTTGTTACAGCAGTAACAAGAAAGTTAATACCAAGAATATGAAACAAAAATCAAGGTATTACCATTTTGAAAAACAATTTGGCAATTTATTATACAGTTAATTGTATATTTATTATATGACCCAGCAATTCCATTCTAGATGTTTGCCCAAGAGATGTGAAAACACAGTCTTATACACCAGTATTCATTTTTATTCATAATAGACAAAAACTGATAATGGCCCATAGGTCCATCAACAGGTGAATGGATAGACAAGACTGTGATGTATTCATGCAATGAAATGCAATAACACAGCAATAAACAGAAATGAACTACTGATAATCCCACCAGCATGCATGAATCTCTAAAACATGCAGGCTGAAGCCAGGAACCAAATGTACATACTATATATTTCTTCTTTTAAAAGTTCTATGAAAGGAAAATTAAACTATAGTGACAGAGATCTGGTCATTGGCTGCTTAGGGTTGTGGGAAGTATTGCTTGTAAAGGGGCATAAGGTGGGATGAAGAAAATATCTTACATTTTGATTGTTGTGGTGGATACACAGATGTGAAAATGTACCAAAACCCATCAAACGGGTGCTGACAGGATTTCCCTGGTGGTCCAGTGGTTAAGAATTTGCTGCCAATGCAAGCGACTTCACTTTCACGTTTCACTTCCATGCATTGGAGAAGGAAATGGCAACCCACTCCAGTGTTCTTGCCTGGAGAATCCCAGGGACAGGGGAGCCTGGAGGGCTGCCGTTTACGGGGTCGCACAGAGTCGGACACGACTGAAGCGACTTGGCAGCAGCAGCAGACAATGCAAGGGACACAGGCTTGAATCCCTAGTCTGGGAAGACTCCGCATGCCACCGGCAACTGAGCCCATGGGCCACCACTACTGACGTCTGTACTCTAGAGGCCCTGCTCAGCAGCAAGAGAAGCCACCACCCGATAAACTTGCAATTGATCAGGTAAATATTTGTTCGTGTAGTTTCCCAGTCTTATTTTCTGGAAACCAGATGGGAACATCTAGAATCCACGTGAATTTAGAGCACTAGTGTAGACCAATGTCCCTCACATTTTTAAAGTCTTGAACAATAGTCATTGTTTTGTCAGCACCAATTTTTTTTTTTTAGAGTTAACTTTTTAAAATATTTATTTATTTACTTGCTGGCTGCACGGGGTCTTTGTTGCTGTGAACTGGCTTTCTCTAGTTGTGGAGGCAGAGGCTCCTCTAGTTGACGTGCGTGGGTGCCGCACTGTGATGGCTTCTCTTGTTTCTGAGCGTGGGCTCTGGGGTACCGGCTTCAGTAGCTGTGGCGCTTGGACTTAGTTGCCTTGTGGCATGTGTCATCTTCCCAGACGGGGGGCTGAACCTGTGTCCCCTGCATTGCCAGGTGGATTCTTAACCACTGGACCGCTAGGGACGTCCTGCCAGCACCAATTTGATGAGGTTTGGGACATTTTCACGTTTCATTTTCACAGCGTGGCTTCCCTGGTGACTCAAATGGTAAAGAATCTGCCTGCAATGCAGGAGACCCGGGTTCGATTCCTGGGTCGGGAAGATCCCCTGGAGAAGGGAATGGCTACCCACTTCAGTATTCTTGCCTGGAGAATCCCATGGACAGTCCACGGGGCCACAAAGAGTCGCAAAGAGCCTGACATGACTGTGAGACTAACACACACACACACACACACATACACACATAATTATGACACTTAAGATGTTACCACTCAAAATATAACAAAGAGTTACTGTTTTTAAAAGCATCCCTTTTTTAGAGGAGATATTGTTCCTTTGAGGAAGCCCTATATTTTAGGTTGAACCATGTGAAATTACCCTTTGTGTCAGTTAAAAAATTTTTTTAATATCCTTGAGTGAATATCCTCTTCCAATGCACATTTTAAAAATTGTAATATAATGACTGTCTTTGTTTTAGTCTCTGTCAATTGAGTTTCAAATATAGTATATATTTTTAAAGTATTTTTATATACAAAATGCTGTCGGTTTAAAACACCCTGCATATATTTACATTCCAAATCAGTGTCACTTTTATCATATGTTACCACCGTGGAGTGTTTCTTCTGTAATGCATTTAAAAAAGAGCAAAAACAGGGTATTCTTAAGCAAACAGACTTTGACAAGCTGCTCTGCAAAGCTGATTTAAGTGCATGTTTTTTTTATTATTTCAGGTATCTACAATTACCTAAAAACATGGTAAAGGACAGGGAAGCCTGGCATGCTGCAGTCCGTGGGGTCACGAAGAGTCAGACATGACTTGGCGACTGAACAACAGCAACAAATCTAGAGATGAGATTTGACCCAATTCAGGTCCTTCCTTGTAGTATTCATGTCTTTAGTTATTGCCTAAAATAATGGACTTTTTATGTTTGGAAACTACTGTTCTAGGATTGAGTTGAGGTGATAGAGGTAAGATGAGGACCTATTGTAAAAACGAATTTAAAATTCAAAGTATATACATGTGCTATCCACTTTTGTTTGGTGGCATCAGCCATAATTGACCTGTAGAGAGGAGAGTTCTAAGGAAAATCTATAATATTAATGTCTCTGGCTTTCTCTATCAACTAGGATAGAAATAAAATGATTTAGATGGACTATTTCCATCCTTTTGGGAGAACATATACCGAAAACATAGTCCAAGGAATCGTTTTCCTTTGACTGAAAGGGGCTTAAGTCTAAGCTTACAATCAAGAAAATAAAGAAGGTCTGTAAAAGAAGAATATAAAAATGATTTATCTTATTAAGATGGGGGATGGAAGCCTGCAAGAAAGCCCTATTTAGTTCTATTTTTCAGTATAGAATAATAACTACATTGCTGAAAAGGAAACAAAGGGAGATGGTACTACCACCAGAACGAGTATTTTCCCCCTGGATATTTAGGAAGTATCCAAAATATATTCTTCTTCATTCTTAAACTCAGCAGAAAAATGAAAATGTCATTAATATTTTGACCTTACATTTTTTTTCTGAGAATATTTTCATCTGTGGGAACTCTTAGATAGTATTTCCTAGAATTTTCAAAGTATTTCTCATCAAAGCAATGAATTTCCTTTCTCTCACATATCATACCACTCCCATTCTTCTTCATTGTTCTTCCTTTAACAGTAAGCCCAAACTTCCAAATCCTCTACAACTCCAAGGTAACAAAGGATACAATTCTTCAGCCTGCTTTCATATTTTTTTCTGGTATAGCCAAGACTACATATAATCCAATGACTGAAATATCTATTTGGGAATGAGGAGACATATTTCAAATACTTCTTTTCTGAGATGAAAATAAAACCCTCTTGAATTGTGTGTTCCCCCTTAAACGGTCTTACTTTTAACCTTCTGTTTGCCAGATGGTGGAACTGAATATCCATTTAATATGAACATGGTACCTAGATAGGTTAGATTAAGCCATAACAAGAAGTAAAACAGGAATGTCATTTCTCTATGCTTTCAAAAAAAAAAGTATGCTTTTTATTTTCTCCTCATTTGTCTGACTCTGAGACAGTGAATACTGATTATAAAAGACACATTGGTGCACCCAACTTCAGTCCATTTTATCCATCTGGGTAGAGAAAGTATGACAGGCGTGCGTGGGTGTGTATGTGTGTTGTGAGAATGTATAAGCAGGAATCCAGGCTTGAGAGCGCGAGAAAGTGAGAGCGAGAAAATGGACTGTGAAAATTTAAGTCTATCCCAAATCCTGATTAACAAGCCTGTTGTTTAATCTTCATTTATCTTAACTCATTTTGTAGTCAGGGCACATGGGTGTCATTTTCCTCAAGGAAGCTTTCTCTGATTAGAAATGCAGAACCAATGGAATTGTGGGCTATTATTTGAAATGCTTCTCTGGTCATTATTTTTGGATGCCTGTCAGTAAACACAGGTACTAATGGGAAGGTCTCCAGTGTAATAACTAAAACAAATATAGAAGGCAAAAATCACCATCACAGTCACACTGGTAAAGGGGACAGATAAACCCAGAGCTGCAAATCCCCTGTTCAGGGCTTTGACTGCAGACTCCGACACTTACCTTGAGCTAGACTACTTTTATTAACTTTGCCTTTTTAATACTTTTCCCCTCTAAACTACCACTGTTGGCCTTATTTTGGTTTGCCCCTTGATTTATCTTTCGTATCCTGCTTATTTTATTTTTTCTAATATCTTGCCTTCTAATGTCTTCTGAAATTTGTATTATCATTTATATCAACTACTACAACTTTTCTTAATTTTTATTTTTACAAAAACTAAGGCTTCCTTTTTCCTTAAAAGCACACTTCTTAAAATCTTATGATTAGTGGACACTTTAATTCTTTTAGTGAAGTAGATTATATTGCCTGATGCTCCTTGGATTAACCTACTTCTCATCTAAGGGAAGTACGGGTTGACCAAAAAGTCTATTCAGGTTGTCCAGTAACATCTGAAGGAAAAACCCAATCGAACTTCTTGGCCAACCCAATACATGAAGCTAATTAGCCTGTAAAAATACAGAGAGGAAAATGACACTTATTAACCTACAACCTAGAATCTGTGACATTTATAAATTTAAGTATGGGTAGGGGACTTTTTACAAAATTTTTTTCATTGGTATTATCTAATTCTTGCATCTAATGAGATTATTATAATCTTATTTTATAAGGGTCAAACCACAACTTAGAGAAGTTAAGCCCTTTTTTCAAGATCACACAAGTAGCAAGTGGCAGAGCAGGGCCTGAGCCCAGTTCCTCTATCTGCAAATCCCATACCCTTTTCAACAGAAAACCTTGGGAAGAGCAGCCCAGGTCTTCAAAGTAAAGGCCAGCTATATACATAAGTTAAGCTAAAGAGGATTTTTGTAAAACATATGTTTTAATTTAAGGCCTTTACTTGCATAAATTATGTCTCGCTAACATCAGCTCCTCCTTATTTTAGATGTCAGCTGACCTTCAAGTCAAATTAGGCCTGGTTCCTGTTTTTTGTAATAATGTTTTATTGAAGGAAATAGCCTTACCTGTTTGTTCATGTATGTCTAGGGCTGTCTTTGTACTATAAAGGCAGAGCTAAATGACTGAAACAGGGACCATATGGTCCCAAAAGCCTGAAAAGTTTATTATCTGGACTTTCTCAAAAAATGTTTGTTGACCTCTGTCTTATAGTTTTTACTTCTGTTCATCCTTAACAATCTTTAGATAAATGAGAATAGACTGTAGCCAGCAAAGTATAATTTCCTTATAAGTAAACTGTGTCCATGGATAGCTGTCAAATTAACCTTTCTAAAGTGGTTTTTGAGTAACATCAAGGGCCAGTCATGCTGTAGTCAACTGATTCTACCCCAAGCTACTCTTAATTAGCTATTGAATATCAACACTACTGGAACAATTAAATTTGTGGTCCAGTTATTTCAGATATATAACTTCCAATCATAAAAAAAAAATTTGTGTGTGTTTCTAGGTTGTTTCAACAGGGATTTTTCTGATATTGGATAGTCTTCACCAGATGAGTATTCATTGACTCACTTAAGAAAGAAAAATGTTGAAAAATGTTTCTGTTTTACAAAGCTGAAATCTGTTACATGCTCACTGCCTTGTCTCAATAGTAACTAAACAATATGATGTGACAGATGTTTGAGAAATTCGTGTACTAATTATATATCTCCATTTTTAACGTCTCAACTCTAGAAACTACTAGTCCTGAGAAGCTGCTGGTGTTTTCTTTTTTTTCTTTCTTTGTCTCTGATGGACATCAAGGGATAAATAACAAGAATATTCAGTTTAAACACTAAAAATAAATCCACAATCATTATTTCCCCCTTTAACTCAAGTGCATATCACAAGAGTGTATTAAATTCTTTTTGGAAATTCTACCCTCATCAAGAACTTCTCTCTACAAAAAGAGTTTCATAAATTCACTCTCTGCTGAATCTATCAATTAAAACTTCCTTTGGTTGTCTTTGTTTTGCCTCTTCTAAGAGAGTTGCCTAGTTTTCATAAACAAAAGAGAATCCTTAAGGATTTTGAAGGTTTTGGCTCTCCTTTCAAACTCTGCCATTCTATACTGGAGTTTATATCTTTCTAGTCTACATTTCTGTGGCTTGCTCTTGTTTAGCCTCTAAGTCCTACTCTTCTGTGACCCCCATGGACTGTAGCCAGCCTCGCTCTTCTGTCCATGGAATTTCCCAGGCAAGAACGGAGTGGTTACCATTTCCTTCTCCAGGTGGCTCCTGCTGCATCCCCCCCATTGCAGGCTGGTTCTTCAACACTAAGCCACCAGGGAAGTCCCAGCATTGCCATTCTTCTTGGTTGTTTCTGGTGTCTTACTTTAGTGCTTCATTTTTCATTATATTCTTGCATATTGTGATCCAATCTATAAATATTAAGAACAAGCACATTTGCACCATAATTTTCTGAAAAAGAGGATACTGTGTTATATTTCGTTTCCTTTCCATTCCTGGTGACTGTCAAAACTTCATCTGCCTTTAATAGATTCAACACAGTATTCAGAGAAGAGTCTACAATAACCCCTGAGTTGTAATGTTAGATACAAGTCCGTTACTCTGCAAGTGTAGTTGGGATTATTTGCTTCCTAAACACATGGTTCAGCAGGTAAAGAACTCTTCTGCAACACAGGAGATGTGGGTTCGATCCCTGGGTCGGGGAGATCCCCTAGAAGAGGGCGTGGCAACCTGCTCCAGTATTCTTGCTAGGATAATCCTAAGGACAGAAGAGCTTGGTGGGCTATGGTCTGTGGGGTTGCAAAGAGTCAGATACAACTGAAGCAACTGAGCACAAACATATTGGTTCATTATCTTAATCTTATTCTCTGTGAGATTCATATGTCAATTTTCTGTCCACTAGCACAGCTTAATGAGGTCTTCCTGCAGTTTATCCCCATCAACTTGAAATCTTATTAATGATAAGAACTTAATGTTACTGGCAAACTTAGGAATTTCATTGTGAACACTTTCTTTTCCACATCATTTATAAAACTGCTAGTAAGATCACCTCTGAACTAATTCCTGATATAAAGTGCTTGAATAAATTAAAACATTGCATGCTATGCTAAGTCACTTCAGTCGTGTCTGACTCTGTGCAACCCCATAGATGGCAGCCCACCAGGATCCCCTGTCCCTGGGATTCTCTAGGCAAGAACACACTGGAGTGAGTTGCCATTTCCTTCTCCAACGCATGAAAGTGAAAAGTGAAAGTGAAGTCGCTCAGTCGTGTCCGACTCTTAGCGACCCCATGGACTGCAGCTTACCAGGCTCCTCTGTTCATGGGATTTTCCAGGCAAGAGTACTGGAGTGGGGTGCCATTGCCTTCTCCAAACAATGTATGAAGAAGAATTAACACCTATAATTGCTATTTCAGTGCAAGAGACGGTTTCGAGTCAACATTACTTGGAAAACAAATGAATTAAATCAACTGCTATAAAGGGTAAAACAATAATTAAAGACATCCTTAACTATTTATAGTCAGACCCAGTGCGAAACTACTAAATTTTTATCAACAAACAAAGAAGGGTAAGTCTCCCCTGTGTAGACTGGAGAGTTCCTTACTCCTAAACCAAGACGTGAAATATGGATGCTATTATCCCTGAACACTGAGGGACAGTTGTGAACATCAAATCTTTTACATCATATCCATGAGCATGAGAGCAAGTGGATGAAAACATTTCAACAAGATTTTATTTAATGCCAAAGGCAGAAACAACAAACAAAAATACACAGAAAGAAATGGAATCTAGAGGATCTGGACTATGAATTTTGAAAAAAAAAATTTACCAGAGCTTAATTTCTCATCCTATCTAGATGCTGGCTGGCTTCCAAGAGAGGTGTTGTCTTCAGCACCCAGCACTCAATAACCTAAGCCTTCAAATTCAGTTCCCTTCCAAATTCAATTTTCTTTCCCTGTCAATCAAACCATTCAAAACAGAATGTACTTTGTGATCTGTGAAACCCTGATTTCACTATTGTAAAGTAAATCACAACAGGATAATCATCATCTTGAGATCACATGACAATTCCAACTTGGGTACCAGAGATACACATATCAGAGTAAAGAGAAGCAGCAATTTCCCTGCAAGGACCAATTTGATGATGGTGACTGCAGCCATGAAATTAAAAGACGCTTACTCCCTGGAAGAAAAGTTATGAGCAACCTAGATAGTATATTCAAAAGCAGAGACATTACTTTGCCAACTAAGGTCTGTCTAGTCAAGGCTATGGTTTTTCCTGTGGTCATGTATGAATGTGAGAGTTGGACTGTGAAGAAGGCTGAGCGCCGAAGAATTGATGCTTTCGAACTGTGGTGTTGGAGAAGACTCTTGAGAGTCCCTTGGACTGCAAGGAGATCCAAGCAGTCCATTCTGATGGAGATCAGCCCTGGGATTTCTTTGGAAGAAATGATGTTAAAGCTGAAACTCCAGTACTTTGGCCACCTCATGCAAAGAGTTGATTCACTGGAAAAGACTCTGATTGGGGGCAGGAGGAGAAAGGGACGACAGAGGATGAGATGGCTGGATGGCATCACCGACTCAATGAACGTGAATCTGAGTGAACTCCGGGAGATGGTGATGGACAGGGAGGCCTGGCGTGCTGTGATTCATGGGGTCGCAAAGAGTCGGACACAACTGAGTGACTGAACTGAACTGAACTTGTGTTAAGACTTAATATCAATACGCAATTGCTACTTCAATAATACACATCATTGACTCAAAGTCAGTGCAACATAAAGGAAATCTTGACTGGATCAGTGGAGAGCGATAGAAAAAGATATATCTGACCCCTCTGGGGTTTGGAAGAACTCAAAGCAACTTCATTTGAATTTGGTGAGATAAAAGCAAACACTTGCTTAACCATACTAAGTCAACAGTTAAGGTTGATGGGATGAATTTAGCAAATGATTGCTCTATTTTGAATATTTTCTGGGTAATATGTAAAGCAGAGCCCTGTGCCACTTTCTTTCCGTTCATCCTGAGTGTCAGCTGAAGCTGTGATGGACAGATTCTGTGTGGGCTACAAGGATCCGCAGCCCCCTCAAGGCCCCGCTGTATTACTCTGCCTTTCTTCATTCTGCCTGCACAAGGGGCAGCCCAGAAGCTGGCAGTGAGTTAATCCTCCTAAGTTCAGTTCAGTTCAGTCGCTCAGTTGTGTCTGACTCTTTGCAACCCCATGAACTGCAGCACGCCAGGCCTCCCTGTCCATCACCAACTCCTGGAGTTCACTCAAACTCACGTCCATCGAGTCTGTGATGCCATCCAGCCATCTCATCCTCTTTCGTCCCCTTTTCCTCCTGCCCCCAATCCCTCCCAGCATCAGTCTTTTCCAATGAGTCAACTCTTCACATGAGGTGGTCAAAGTACTGGAGTTTTCACTTTAGCATCAGTCCTTCCGAAGAACACCCAGGACTGATCTCTTTTAGAATGGACTGGTTGGATCTCCTTGCAGTCCAACGGACTCTCAAGAGTCTTCTCCAACACCACAGTTCAAAAGCATCAATTCTTCAGCACTCAGCTTTCTTCACTGTCCAACTCTCACATCCATACATGACTACTAGAAAAACCATAGCCTTGACTAGATGGAATTTGTTGGCAAAGTAATATCTCTGCTTTTGAATATGCTATGTAGGTTGGTCATAACTTTCCTGCCAAGGACAACCCTCAATTAACTGAGAGGGAGAATCCTTAGGGAGATGACCTGGCCCCTTGGTCTCCCATCCTCTGGAGGGAAAACTCTGACTGCATTCTATGTGGTTCCTCCAGAGGATCCTCAGCAGAAATGAGTTCCAGTGGCACGGAGCAGCAACTAGCTTGGGAATACTGATGCCCTCTGTGGACTTTCCCTCCTTCCCTGCCTCATTTTCCTAGCTTCTAGCCAGGACCTCTCACCATACCTAGTCAAATAAACTAGCAGCATCCTTATCTCAGTCTCAGCTTTAAGGGAACCCAAATTAGCACAGGATCTGTATTTCAGATTTATTAACACACTTTTCATCAAATAGTCAGGTAAAATAGATTTTAATTCTATCAAAGATTAAAAATTTTTAATACCTGAATAAAAAGGCAATTTGCCATAGTAACAATTGGCAATGTTAACCATTGGTGGTATGAATGTTATTAACAAATAAAAGAAAAATACTTTTTATCTATTAAGAATGTCCAAAAAAAAATGGATTTTGTGAGGAAGTTAAATTATAGAAGAATGACTAAAAAGTACATCACAGGTCTAACAACATTGTGAAATAGATGCCTGGTTTTATTAAAAATGCAAATCTAACTGTAGACAGAAGATTTGTGGAAGAGGAACTACATTCGCAACAGGAAGTTACATAACATGATGGCAGTTGTCATCATTTGTAAGTAACTATATACAAAAAGGAAGATCTGTTTTAGGAAGCTTCAACCTGTTTCTATGATTTGAAGGTAGGACAATGTTGGGGTGAAAATAACATAGAATACGCTTCTTTTCATAACCACTTTTTGGACTAATTAGAGAAAAACAGGGACTTCCTCTGTGGCGCAGTGCATAATAATCCACCTGCCAGTGCAGGGGACACAGGTTCGATCCCAGGTCTGGGAAGATTCCACATGCTGCGGAGCAGCTGAGCCCATGCACCACAACTACTGAGCCCATGCTCTAGAGCCTGGAAACCACAACTAATATTTTGCAAAGAAAATGCCTAGAGCCCTTGTTCTGCAACAAAAGAGGGCACTGCAGTGAGAAACCCACACTCTGCAACTGCAGAATAGCCACCACTCGCTACCACTAGAGAAAGCTCAGGCAAAGCAACTAAGACCCTGCCTAGCCCAAAATAAGCATAAAATAAATTTTTAAAAAGTTAAAAATTATAAATGGGAATCAAGCAGATAGAAATAAAAATATCACTTTAATCACTTAGACTGGCTTACAGGCCAGGGCCTTTCTTTATATTTACTCAATTAATTTCAGGGAATAACTTACCCCCACAGGCATCCCTGGGTGGAGAGACCTACCCCTGTAAAACTTACTCCAGGAAGAGTCAAACTGTGTGTGTGTGTGTGTGTGTGTGTGTGTGTGTGTGTGTTTCCTTTACAGCTAGATCCCAAGAGAAATGGGAGTTGAGAGGAATAAATTATGTTTGCCTAGTTTCTCCTTGGCAACCCACTCCAGTGTTCTTGCCTGGAGAATCCCAGGGACGGGGGAACCTTATGGGCTGCCGTCTGTGGGGTCGCACAGAGTCGGACACGACTGAAGCGACTTAGCAGCTGCAGCAGTTTCTCCTTCCAAACTCAACTATCAGATAAGTCACTCGTTCCTCTCTAAGGGAGGAGTAAGGGCGTAGGCAGAGAGCATGAATGTTACACTAATTAAATGCTTTCCACATGGAATGAAAATTTAGGAATGGGGAAAAGGCAAAATACCCAACCCCAACTGATTTAGAAGAAGTTTTTCTGAATCTGTCACGTCTGAACCATCAGACGTGACAGACCAATCTCCTATAACCCTTACCATTGTCTACTTCGTTTCTGAGAGAAAAAGAAAGTATTTGATAGGGTGAGTATAACATGGGAGATTACAAAGTAATTACTGGCCACTAGTAACTCAAGAATGAGTTATTCTGAGTTCTTTCATTTGAATTAGAATTCCTGGGTAGCCAGAAATACAAGGATTTCCAAGGATAACCTCAACCAAATGGAGAGAGTCACTGCATAAAAGTTTAGGCTTCCTGTATCAGCATCTTAGAAAGAAAAGTTTATGTGTATTTTACACGATTCTGCAGAGGATCTCCAGTAAGACTGGGCTTTATTCACCTAGCAGTAACCAGTTCAATAATATATCAAATAGTCAAGAAACTCATCTTTGATTATTGACCAACAGTTAATGTTATATAGTTTTAATAATGACCATTAAAAGATAATTTGTTATCTATCATTAGAATCTTAATATTACTATATTACAATGTATTCTAGTAGAACCTCTTAATGCCCAAGTTATATTAGAATCTATTAATGCCTTGCGCAAAGTAACAGTGATTTGAATTGTGGCTCAGCTGGTAAAGAATCCACCTGCCATGCGGAAGACCTGGGTTTGAACCCTGGGTTAGGAAGATCCCTGGGAGAACGGAAAGGCTACCCACTCCAGTATTCTGGCCTGGAGAATTCCATGGACTGTATGGTCCACTGGGTAGCAAAGAGTCGGACACAACTGAGTGACTTCCACCACCATACACTAAAACCAGCTAATTATTTTCTGATATTTTAAATTCTTACATACTTTTTCTTTATTATTCTATTCTTATCCTAATTCCTATTCTGCTTCTTCCTAAATACAGTTTATAGTGAGGTTGCTGCTACTGCTACTGCTAAGTCACTTCAGTCGTGTCTGACTCTGCGCGACTCCATAGATGGCAGCCTACCAGGCTCCCCCATCCCTGGGATTCTCCAGGCAAGAACAGTGGAGTGGGTTGCCATTTCCTTCTCCAATGCATGAAAGTGAAAAGTGAAAGTGGAGTCGCTCAGTCGTGTCCGACTCTTTTAGCAAACATATATTCCTAGGAGAAATCTCAACAGAATGAAAAACTGGTGACTCTAGTCCAAATAGCAAACTCTGAATTATCTACCAAGATTCCTGGTTGGGACATGGAACAAGAACACAGAGAAGCTTCATTTCTCTGGCATTATCATTGTTGGTGTATTAATAATCTGTTACCACATAACAAATTATTCAAAAGCTTAGTGGCTTTCAACACCACAGTTTATTATCACAGTTCCTGAGGGTCAGGAATCTGGGCATGGTTCAGTGGTCCTATGGCTCAGGGTCTCTCAATGGCCATCATCAAGTATACAGTCAATACAAGACTCAACTGAATGAGTTCCCATGCCCATTCATTTTCCTGTTGGTAGAATTCAGTTTCTTCTGGCTGTAAGACTGAGTCTCAGTTCTTCACTGGCTGTTAACAAGAAGTTACCTGCAGTTTCCTGGTACCTGGGCTTCTCCATAGGGAAAGTCGCAACTGAGGCAGCTAGCCTGGGACCTGGGGTGTGTCCAGGGGACATCTCCAATAAAGCCAGAAAGGGACAATGATAATGTAAGTCAGTCTTTTCAAAATCTAATCTAGAAAGTGATATCGCATCACTTTTGCATGTTCTCTTCTTTAGATGTGAGTAACCTGGTAAGGCCCTCACTCAAAGGAAGCGGGTCACATGAGGATATGAATGCCAGGAGACAAGGGTCAGCCTAGAAGGCTACCTATGATGACTGGAAATTTATTAATATCTTACCTGTTTCACCATAATTAACAGAGCCATCTAAAAATCTCATCACTTAGCTAAAGAGTTAATTATGTGAAGGTAAATCTCCTTTATAGAACCTTTGGCTTATCTGTCATCTCCATATACACAGATAAAGCTTCTTTCTACTTTGTTAATGTGTTTGCCCACTGGCTGTATGTCAGTATGATGGGTAACCACCAGGACTGGTTATTTGTTTTAATTACTGTTCTCTGTATTCACTCTTCTCTATTTACTTAGAGAGAAACAAACAGCTATCTTTTGTGAAAATTCATATGTATAATAAAATGATCAAAGTTTTTCTCTACTTATTAAAATATTTTGAAAAGTCTTATTCTACTATATTCTCATCATCTTTTTGCTTTCAAGTTTTTCATAGTTATAACTTTTTTGCATGTCATTATGAATTCATGGGCTTTCACACATTCAATTTATGGTTAATTAATAGTAATTTATATTGTGTTTTCTTTGGAAGGAATGATGCTAAAGCTGAAGTTCCAGTACTTTGGCCACCTCATGCAAAGAGTTGACTCATTGGAAAAGACTCTGATGCTGGGAGGGATTGGGGGCAGGAGGAGAAAGGGACGACAGAGGATGAGATGGCTGGATGGCATCACAGACTCGATGGACGTGAGTCTGAGTGAGCTCCGGGAGTTGATGATGGACAGGGAGGCCTGGTGTGTGGCGATTCATGGGGTCACAAAGAGTCAGACACAACTGAGTGACTGAACTGAACTTAACTGATACTGTGTTTTGAAACAGATTTTCATAATTTGAACTTCATTTTTAGTCATCATCCCATGATGTTCCTAAAAACATTTTACCCTCTAACAAAAGCTATATGTTTTAGACCTGCTGTTTCTAATCCTGACTTTTCACTGCTTGAAGACATTGAAACAGCCACTGTCAAAGGAGGTGTGATTTATTTTAGTGGCGAAGGCTGTCAGAAATAAAATTCTAAGCATTGGAGGTACATACATTTATGTTGTTGTAGGAAAGAGTGCTAATACTGTTACTAAATTTTAGAGAAAGATATGGAAAAAGTTTTCCTTTTTAGAGTCAAGTTTCAAATTGATTTTTCTAACTTAACACCATTTTAAACATTTTGTTGTGTTATCTCACTTTTTTAAAATAAAGGTTTGCAAAGCACTAAGAACTCTCATCACATGAAAGGCAACCAGGCAGGTAAACCTCACCTGTCTCCTAAAAAAGGACTTGAATATGTCCTTGATTTAGCCTAAGCAGCCAGGTCTACAGACTTTAAAAATTCAAACTCATTTCTGGTCAGTAATTACTGTTGAGTAATCTTTATACGCACCTCTCTTTTCTCATAGTTTTGTGCATTCCATTATTTATTTAGTTTGTGATAGCAGCTTCTCAGTGATCTATTGTCCAAAGACTTTGTATTCTAAACCCTTGCCTGTTCAAAAATTCATGTATGTGAAGAAAGAAGTCTGTATGGAACTTCTCCAACACCATAAATCATTGCTGGTATTATAGAGCACATCCACTCTCTGCAGCCCTTCTTCTAAATATAGACAGATATACCACTTTCTGTAATTTCTACCACCTTTTTTACCATCAGTCTGCTCCTCATTCTACACTTTAAAAGATGCAATTGTTATATGAACACAAGTTAGAACAAAATACATATGCATTTTCAGACATGTGTGAGTGTATGTTTGTATGTAATGTTTTTTACATACATTCTGGGGCAAATATTACTGTTTGGCTAATTCAGTATCTACTTCTATTCCCCTCCTCTATAATTGTTTCCCATTATAGTAGAAAAAAATAGTCATCATCAGTTCAGTTAGGCCATGTGCCACAATTTTGGGCAGAAATGGGAGTTGCTAAATCTGGATGAAGGCATCCCAGGTGGCTCAGTGGTAAAGAATCCACCAGCCAATGAAGAAGACATGGGTTCAGTTCCTGGGTTGAGAAGATCCCCTGGACAAGGAAATGGCAACTCACTCCAGTATTCTGGAGAAGAGCCCGATAGGCTACAGTCCCTAGGGTGGCAAGAGTTGGACACGACTTAGCAACTAAACAACAAACAAACAAATCTGCATGAAATTGAACGTTTGTCTTAGAATACTCTTCCGTTTTTGTTGTTCAGTCACCAAGTCATGTCTGACTCTTTGTGACCCCATGGACTGCAGCATGCCAGGCCTCCCTATCCCTTGCCATATCCTGGATTTTGCCCAAGTTCATGTCCAGAATACTCTTCTAGAGGAACTCAAGCTAAGACAGAAATGAGATGATGCCAGCTCCAATAGTACTATAACAACACAGTCAGAGGCTTAGCTATGACTTGGGATGGGAGTCATGCAGAAGAGGAGCACTGGCTTATACAACATCTCTGAGTTTTGAGAGGCAAAAGGGACACTGGTAATGATAATACCCATGGAGACATTGTTGTATAAACAAAGTGACAAAGAAAGAAGATCATAAACTCATATGAGGGAGCTATCAACTCAAAACACAGTGTGAAAGCCACCAGCCTGTTATGGCAGTATTCAAAGAGACTCCTCATCCGCAGCCAGAAAACAGACTGAGCTGAAAATGAGATTGTGTCTTACTAAGAAAGTAACCATTACAAATAAAAGCTGAATTTACAATTCCCTGGCAATTCTTTATGCTAAATTCATGGCCCTGATGGGGAGGAAGGGAATCTAAAATCTGGAACAAGAACATCTGGGTTTATACACATAAGAATCTTCAACCACTAAATCCTCTAAAAATTGGTAGCCAAAGCAACTGTCTCCTCCTTGGTAGAGGATCATAGCCTCTCATTGCCTGGAAACGATGAGAGGTCCTCACCTAAGGCAAATGACCCACAGATGATGTCTGCATTCCTCAAGACCTGCCCCACTGCTGGTCATGGCTTCTAGATGTGCTGAGCTTAGTTGTTCAGTCACGTCCCACTCTTTGCGACCCCATGGACTGTAGCCCTCCAGGTTCTTGTGTCTATGGGATTCTTCAGGAAAGAGTACTGGGGCGGATTGCCATACCCTCCTCCTGGCAATCTTCCCAACCCAGGAAATGAACTCGGGTCTCCTGCAGGAGACCCGGGTTCTATCCCTGGGTTGGGAAGATCCCCTGCAGAAGGAAATGGCAACCCACTCCAGTATTCTTGCCTGGAGAATCCCATGGAGGGAGGAGCTTGGTGGGCTACAGTCCATGGGGTCGCAAAGAGTTAGACACGACTGAGCTACTTCACTTTCTCCTGCATTGCAGACAGATTCTTTATCATCTGAGCCACCAGGGAAGCCCAGCTTCTAGATGAATGGTTCTCAGATTTCAACCTTTATCAGTATCACCCGGAATACTTGTTACATCACAGATTATTAAGCTACCACCCCCCAGAGACTCTGATTCAGTAGGTCTAGGATGGGACTTGGGAGTTGGCACTGTTAACAAACTCCCAGGTGATGCTAATGATGGTCTGGACACCACACTCCCAGAAACACTCTTTTAGAAGAATAATGAGGAACAACTCTCAGTCCAGCCTAAATTAGGGAAGTAGTCTCTGTTAGAAAGAAAGAGGTTATTTACCAAAAAAGCCACAGAACCTGAATAATTTGTTACCATAGGAACCAAGAAAATGAGCGCAAGAATGGATATGAGAGTACAGGATATAAAGGAAATATATAGCAGTTTTGAGTCTTGAGTTTTGATCTACAAACACTCTCTCATGACTCTGGACACTGGGAACAAAGATGCTTTGAGCCCATTGTAGCATGTTGCTGAGATAGGTCTTTGAATGTGGGGATGACAGATGATAGTGGCCTACAGTAAACGAAATAGAATTGCCTTGGCAGAGTAGTTATGATGGAGGCAAAAGGCTCAGAGAAGTGGACATGTTACAATCAATTCTTTTATGTATGACCAGAGATCATTAGCTGTGTTCCTTTGTCATTGTTGTCCAGTCACCAAGTCATGTCCAACTCTTCGTGACCCCATCCATGTACAGCAGCACACCAGGCTTCTCTGTTCTTTAAATTCAGTTCAGTTCAGTGCAGTCATTCAGTTTTGTCCGACTCTTTGAGACCCCATGAATCACAGCATGCCAGGCCTCCCTGTCCATCACCAACTCCCAGAGTTCACTCAAACTCATGTCCATCGAGTCAGTGATGCCATCCAGCCATCTCATCCTCTGTCATCCCCTTCTCCTCCTGCCCCCAATCCCTCCCAGCATCAGAGTCTTTTCCAATGAGTCAGCTCTTTACATGAGGCGGCCAAAGTATTGGAGTTTCAGCTTCAGCATCAGTCCCTCCAATGAACACCCAGGACTGATCTCCTTTAGGATGGACTGGCTGGATCTCCCTGAAGTCCAGGGGATTCTCAAGAGTCTTCTCCAACACCACAGTTCAAAAGCATCAATTCTTTGGTGCTCAGCTTTCTTCACAGTCCAACTCTCTCATCCATACATGACCACTGGAAAAACTATAGCCTTGACTAGATGGACCTTTGTTGGCAAAGTAATATCTCTGCTTTTGAATATGCTATCTAGGTTGGTCATAACTTTCCTTCCAAGGAGTAAGCATCTTTTAATTTCATGGCTGCAGTCACCATCTGCAGTGATTTTGGAGCCCAAAAAAATAAAGTCAGCCACCGTTTCCACTGTTTCCCCATCTATTTGCCATGAAGTGATGGGACTGGATACCATGATCTTCATTTTCTGAATGTTGAGCTTTAAGCCAACTGTTTCACTCTCCTCTTTCACTTTCATCAAGAGGCTTTTTAGTCCTTCTTCACTTTTTGCCATAAGGGTGGTGTAGGAGGGTCCAAAGGACATTCCCCTTGTTAATGCAAGAAGGAAGGCACAGGCGTCACTGAGTAGAATGGCAATCCTCTTTAAGTTACTGGGTTCTCTCCTTGCAATGGGGAAGATAGAATTCCAAGATAGGAGAGACCAGGTGATAGCACTTAATTCCCTGAAGCAAGATGGACACAGGCAGCAAAGTTGGGGTGACAATGAGGGATTCTTGCCCACAGAGGCCATATGAAAATAGCTAGTAGACCTTAGAGTGCCAAGAGATTAACCTGACAATGTAGGTATTGCTTCACCTGTATAACCAAAAAAAGATCAAGAGTGAGTAAGCAGAAGTTTGGTGTCAGTTACTACAATTAAATGTCATGATTCTTTACCTAGTTTCAAGATCTTGGCCAGTTCTTAGACCCAGAGGCAAATAAGCAGAAGGGAATTCAATCTCCTTGAGGAAGGATCTTTACACTACAAGTATATACGACTGTGATTCCCCCTTATACTTTCCCAGAGTGACTTATAACTACTTACAGAAATTTTACACTAATAAAAGTGAAACATGCAAATGTTCACAGGCATGTTGGATCCAAAGTCTGAGATAATACTGATACAGTGGAAACATTATTTATAATGAAAGAAGTAAATACATGACCACTGGACCTCCTATTTTTTTAAATACTCAGCTGGAATTCTGTGAGCTCTTAGCATCTGTAAGACGTAAGACTTCGTCTTACATTTGAAGTCTGACTTCAAATTACAGCACCTTCATCTCCTTATCTGATGGCTTTCTCTAACCATCAAAGCTTGCTCTTGCCTCCACACATAGCAGACAGGATTCTTGAAAATGAATGCCACCTAAGAACAACCCAACTCCTGTTACCTTTGAGGCTTATGTTCTACTCTTTTTCAAATCATATTTTAAGTGGCCTGGTAATGCACTTTTTATTGGCTGTCTTTTCTTCTTGGTTTTGATTTCTTACTCTCCTAGCAGTGTTTCCAACATCTGTTGGATCATAGAAAAAGCAAGAGAATTCCAGAAAAATGTCTACTTCAGCTTCATTGACTACACTAAAGCCTTTGACTGTGGGGATCACAAAAAACTGTGGAAAATTCTTTAAAAAATGGGAGTACCAGAACTAACCTGTCTCCTGAGAAACCTATAAGCAGGTCAAGAAGCAACAGAACCAGACAAGAAACAATTGACTGGTTCAAAATTGGGAAAGGAGTACATCAAGGCTGTATATTGTCATCTTACTTATTTAACTTATATGCAGAGTACATCATGTGGAATGCCAGACTGGATGAAGCACAGGCTGGAATCAAGATTTCAGGGAGAAATATCAATAACCTCAGATATGCAGATGACATCACCCTTATAGCAGAAAGAGAAGAAGGACTAAATAGCCTCTTGATGAAAGTGAAAGAGGAAAGTGAAAAAGCTGGCTTGAAGCTTAACATTCAAAAAAACGAAGATCATGGCATCAGGGCCCATCACTTCATGGCACATAGATGAGGAAACAATGACAGACTTTATTTTCTTGGGTTCCAAAATCACCATAGATGGTGACTGGAGCCATGAAATTAAAAGATATTTGCTCCTTGGAAGAAAAGTTATGACAAACCTAGACAGCATATTAAAAAGCAGAGACACTACTTTACCAACAAAGGTCCATCTAATCAAAGCTATTGTTTTCCCAGTAGTCATGTATGGATGTGAGAGTTGGACCATAAAAGAAAGCTCAGTACCAAAGAATTGATGCTTTTGAACTGTGGTGTTGGAGAAGACTCTTGAGAGTCTCTTGGAATGCAAGGAGGTTGAATCAGTCTATTCTGGAGATCAGCCCTGAATATTCATTGGAAGAACTGATGCTGAAGCTGAAGCTCCAATACTTTGGCCACCTGATGCAAGGAACTGACCCATTGGAAAAGATCCTGGTGCTGGGAAAGACTGAAGGCAGGAAGAGAAGGGGATGACAGAGGATGAGATGGTTGAATGGCATCACCAACTTAACAGATGTGAGTTTGAACCAGCTCCAGGAGTTGGTGATGAACAGGGAAGCCTGGCGTGCTGCAGTCCATGGGGTCACAAAGTCAGACGTGACTGAGAGACAGAACTTAACGGAACACTGTTTCCACAGATCCTCTCCCAAATGTGTGCTCAAATATTTGTGTCTAGCGCTGCTTCTGGGGAGGAATACATATTAAGATATATTAATACAAGTAAACAGAACAGGAAGTAAAAAGTGTCTTCCCTTTTTCATTTGGGATTCTGGCACATCATTACCTAAGATTAATACAGGATATCTGATAGAAATGAGAAACTGTGATGTGACACTTCTTCTTCTGTGAAGTTTTCTTCTGTGAAGCTTGTCAAATATTTAGAAATTCTGCTGTGATGTAAATGAGTTGAAAGCCAGAAGATCTGCTCATGTGAGATGAGAAATGAGGGGACGTCATTGCTGATGCTGCTGAGGACCAGCAATACCACCAAGCATTCATATAGAGCCACTTCTACACATGGAAGATCATGGTGCCTTGACCACAGCAAGAGACCAGAAAAGTCTCTCTAGCTTCAGACAGACTTCTGCAGGTGATTCCATAAGGGTATCTATCTACGATGAGGAGGGATGAAGGGTATTGCCCAGAACCCAGGGAGAACAACAGTCTCTTATCCCATGACCATGAGGACACATACGTCCTCTCGAATCCAGATATATTTCAAGTAGGATAGGAGAGGAGGAATCACAGAAAACTGAAATTTGGACTGTCTGAACGTGTGTGCTGCACTAAGTTGTTTCAATCATGTCCAACTCTGTGCAACCCCATGGACTGTAGTCTGCCAGGCTCCTCTGTCCGTGGAATTCTCCAGGCAAGAATACTATAGTGGGTTGCCACTCACTTCTCCAGGGAATCTCCCTGATGCAGGGATTGAACCTGTGTCTCCAGCACTGCAGGCTGATTCTTTACCATCTGGGCCAGCAAAGAAGCCCAAACAGTAATATAACATGGGGTTGTCTAAAACCAAGAGACTGATTTTTATTGCCAAATTTGAATACTGCCACAGCACAATCTATGCTGTCCAGTTAAGTGGGGCTCCAGAGGAAGAGTTTCATGTTAATGGCACTCCCAGTTCATAGATTTAATGTCTTCAAAGAATAACTGAATTCTCACTTTCCTTTATTTATTAAGGGAGAAATGCTTTTGATATATATATATATTTAAATATAATGATATAATAATATAAAACCCTGGAGCACATCACTTACACTTTCCAGGGATGTA
This sequence comes from Redunca redunca, assembly GCA_006410935.1. Lineage (NCBI taxonomy): Eukaryota > Metazoa > Chordata > Mammalia > Artiodactyla > Bovidae > Redunca > Redunca redunca. The sequence continues at coordinate 461,720 of SJYQ01002853.1, forward strand.
AAGGCAGAAAAAGACAAGATCCTAAGCTACACAACAGGCTACACAGGCTAGAGAGCCCTTGGATGCAGACACTCAGATTCACCTGAGACCAGGAAAGAGGTGAGGCTGTACATTAGAGGATCCTGGGCTTCAGGGGACCTGAAAGAGCTGTCAGGACGAAAGGCAATTAACAACTGACCCTGTACCTTCTCCTTCTCTCTGGAAATTTGTCCCCTCACTTCTCCTATACACGTCCTGTGTCTTCTCTTGACAATTCGTAATTCAACCACTCTGAATCCAAATGTCATTAAGAAAGATAACACAAAGGGAAACTTTAGACACCTTAGAACTGAAGCAGTTCATTAGATGAAGAAGTACTGTGTTTTATAAAACTCTGTGAAATGGATCCTAACACAGAAGTCAAAAGAAGAGAACTGTGGGGATCTCAGAGTTTAACCGTCCACACAAGTGTTAAAAGGAGCCTCAAACCCACATCAGGTTTAATCAAGATGACTCAAGTCACAATTTTACAGAGCACTTTACAAATTGTCATATAGGTATTGAAACATGTATAATACTATATGTGAAATGAATCGTCAGTCCAGGTTCGATGCATGATACAGGATGCTCAGGGCCGGTGCACTGGGATGACCCAGAGGGATGGTATGGGGAGAAAGGTGGGAGGGGGGTTCAGGATGAGGAACACGTGTGCACCCGTGGTGAATTCATGTTGATGTAAGGCAAAGCCAATACAATATTGTGAAGTAATTAGCCTCCAATTAAAATAAATAAATTTATGTTAAAAACAAAATTGTCATATAAACAAAGGCACTATTATTGGAAATCTAAAACAGAAAAGGCAATTGTTGTTCAGTTGCTCAATAGTGTCTGACTCTTAGAGACCCCATGGGCTGCAGCGTGCCAGACTTCCTTGTTCTTCACTATCTCCTGAAGCTTGTTCAAACTTATCTCCATTGAGTTGATGATACCATCCAACTATTTCATCCTCTGTCACTCCCTTCTCCTCTTGCCCTTAATCTTTCCCAGCATCAGGGTTTTTTCCAAGGAGTCAGCTCTTCGCATCAAGTGGCCAAGGTATTGGAGCTTCAGCTTCAGCAACAGTCCTTCCAATGAATATTCAGGACTGATTTCCTTTTGAATTGACTGGTTTGATCTCCTTGCTGCCCAAGGGACTCTCAAGAGTCTTCTTCAGCATCACAGTTTGAAATCATCTATTCTTCAATGCTCAGCCTTCTTTATGGTCCAACTCTCACATCTGCACACAACTACTAGAAAAACCATAGCTTTGACTATACGGACTTTTGACACCAAAGTGATGTCTCTGCTTTTTAATATGCTGTCTAGATTTGTCATAGCTTTTCTTCCAAGGAGCAAGCATCTTAATTTCATGGCTTCGGTCACCATTCACAGTGATTCTGGAGCCCAAGAATATAAAATCTGTCACTCTTTCCACTTTCCTCCTTCTATCTGCTATGAAGTGATGGGACCAGATGCCATATCTTCATTTTCTGAATACTGAGTTTTAAGCCAGCTTTTTCACTCTCCTCTTTCACCCTCATAGAGGCTCTTTAGTTCCTCTTCCCTTTCTCCATTAGGGTAATATCATCTGCATATCTGAGGTTATTGATATTTCTCCCGGCAATCTTGATTCCTGCTTGTGCTTCATACAGCTCAGCATTTTGCATGATGTAGTCTGCATATCAGTTAGATAAGCAGGGTGACAGTATACAGCCTTGTAGTACACCTTTTCCAATTTTGAACCAGTTAATTGTTTCATGTCTAGTTCTAACTGTCGCTTCTTGACCTGCGTATAGGTTTCTCAGGAGACAGGTAAGGACTGGTACTCCCATCTCTTTAAGAATTTTCCACAGTTTGTTGTGATCCACACAGTCAAAGGCTTTAGTGTACTCAATGAAGCAAAAATATATGTTTTCTCTTGAATTCCCTTACTTTATCATCCAAAGAATTGCTTCTTCTAAACCTGCTTGTGCATCTGGAAGTTATTGGTTCATGTCCTGTTTAACCCTGAAGGATTTTGAGTGTAATCTTGCTAGTATGTGAAATGAACACAATTGTATGGTAGCTTGAACATTCTTTGGCATTGCCTTTCTTTTGGATTGGAATGCAAACTAACTTTTCCCAGTCCTGTGGTCACTGTTAAATTCCAAATTTGAGTGCAGCACTTTAACAGCATCATATTTTAGGATTTGAAATAGCTCAGCTGGAACTCCATTGCCTCCACTAGCTTCATTCGTAATAACGCTTCGTAAGGCCCACTTGACACTCTAGGATGTCTGGCTCTGTGTGAGTGATCACACCATCTGGTTCTCCAGGTCATTAAGACCTTTTCTTGTACAGTTCTTCTGTGAATTCTTGCCACCTCTTCTTAATCCCTTCTGCTCCTGTTAGATAGATCTTTACTGCTTCTGCCCTTTACTGTGCCCAACCTTGCATGGAATGTTCCCTTGATATCTCCAAATTTCTTGAAGAGATCTCTAGACTTTTGCATTCTGTTGTTTTCCTCTATTTATTTACATTGTTCACTCAAGAAAGCTTTCTTATATTTCCTTGCTATTCTCTGGAACTCTGTATTCAGTTGGATATATCTTTCACATTCTCCCTTGCCTTTCACTCTTCTTCTTTCCTCAGATATTCGTAAAGCCTCCTCAGACCACCACTTTGCTTCTTGCATTTCTTTTTCTTGCAGATGGTTCTGGTCACTGCCTCTTGTACAGTGTTATGAACCTCTGTCCATGATTCTTCAGGCACTCTGTCTACCGGATCCAGTCCTTTGAAACTATTCATCATATAAAATTTCTTTTACAGATTAGTCTGATAATTAGTACAGGAAAAGGAAAAAGTGAGGATTAGGCCTTCCATATGGCTGGGAAGTAGGAGAGATGTTGATGATGAGGGAACCAGGGGAATCACTAACACCTCTGTCAAGGAGAACAGCAAAGTAAAGTAATTAAAGCCCAGTTTTGATACCAGATGGGCTCAGATTTTAATCCCAGATCTGCCAGCTGCTGCCTGTGCAATCTTGAGCAATTTATTTAACCTTTCTGAGAATCAACTGGATGTTGTGCAGATTAACTGAGACCATATAAAGTTTCAGGAACATCATAGACATCCAATAACTACTCATTTTTCCACCCCATTCACACCCACTACCCACATTTAAGAGAAGGAAGAGGTGGAATCTTGGGCAAATGAGACTGAATACATAGAGGAAGAAAGTAAAGCTCCAGGAAAAATGACAGAAATAAGAGTAAAAAACAAAATACTTTATGGAAGGCACCTTGATTTTCTACCACATGTATTCTAACAAACCCAAAGTTTATGTCTAGTCTGAGCAGCCAAGTTGTCCTGGCAGATGACAGTACTAGACCATCTCCAGTCTCCTCAAAATCCTCTGGAATCCATCTGAGATCAGTGTCCCAACTGGGGAACCAGCTACAGTGTTGATTCCCAGGCACCAGGGCCAGAGGTTTTGATTCAAAATATTCTTCTGTATTTTCACAAAAAAGACTAATGTTTTTAGATAAGAACTGAGGTTTCTCTCCCTGTTTTTCATCTGATTACTAAATTTACTTTTTGCTCTTCTCTTATTCAGTCAGAAGCTGCATGACCTCAGGACAAAAAATAATAAAAACAAATGTCTTATTATTAGAAATTACTTTTCAAAGCAAACTTTCAAAAGAAAATTTTAGAGTTAACTTTTAATTCCACAGAGCCTACAACTTTGAAAGGAGAAAAAAGGTTTATGGTGAATGTCAAAATATATGACCCATACCATAGGCAATAGATTTGAGGAAGAATCAGATAACATCCCATTTTCCCACCCAACCTGAGTCCAAGAAAAGACGCAGCTTACCCAACTAGAGGTAAAGGAGCCCTAAGCTGGAGAACAGAATTAGGTGTGAATGTGAAACTCCTGGTCAGCAAAGATCAAGGAGCTTGGAGGACAACTTAGTCCAAACCTCTGATGCCCTGAAACCATTAAATAACTTTGGAACTTAGGTACAGTTTCAGGAAAAGGAGGTGGAACAGAACCCTGAGTAAACTAAAAGGTAGAATGACAGGATAATCCATGAATTCCAATGTCAGTAGAGTAATTCTTCAATTATCACCAGGAACAATGGCTCTCAGCAGAAATTAAATCCAGTTATATGAAAATCTTTTATAAAAGTTTAATTTTCTCACATATTTTGGAAGTTGTACACCTACTACAGTTTAAAAAGTTACGTAAGTTCTGATTCAAGTGGGCTGCAAACCACACTCTGAGAAACACTGTGAACTCTACTTAAAGTCTAGGTCCTCCTCCATACAGATCTTCAGCTTACCCTATAAAATGGTACCTGATGCTTAGGGTTAAAGATGAGGATTTAGTGAAACATGTTACTTGGTGTATAGTAAGTTACTGCTAAGCTGCTAAGTGGCCTCAGTCATGTCCAAATCTGTGCGACCCCATAGATGGCAGCCCACCAGGCTCCTCCATCCTTCGGATTCTCCAGGCAAGAACACTGGAGTGGGTTGCCATTGCCTTCCCCAGATAGTAAGTTACTGATAACTATCGTGATGATGTGATCCCTAATCTAGAGCCAGACATCTTGGAATGTGAAGTCAAGTGGGCCTTAGAAAGCATCACTACGAACAAAGCTAGTGGAGGTGATGGAATTCCAGTTGAGCTGTTTCAAATCCTGAAAGATGATGCTGTGAAAGTCCTGCACTCAATATGCCAGCAAGTTTGGAAAATTCAGCAGTGGCCACAGGACTGGAAAAGGTCACTTTTCATTCCGATTCCAAAGAAAGGCAATGCCAAAGAATGCTCAAACTACCGCACAATTGCACTCATCTCACACGCTAGTAAAGTAATGCTCAAAATTCTCCAAGCCAGGCTTCAGCAATACGTGAACCGTGAACTCCCTGATGTTCAAGCTGGTTTTCGAAAAGGCAGAGGAACCAGAGATCAAATTGCCAACATCCGCTGGATCATGGAAAAAGCAAGAGGGTTCCAGAAAAACATTTATTTCTGCTTTATTGACTATGCCAAAGCCTTTGACTGTGTGGATCACAATCAACTGTGGAAAATTCTGAAAGAGATGGGAATACCAGACCACCTGACCTGCCTGTTGAGAAACCTGTATGCAGGTCAGGAAGCAACAGTTAGAACTGGACATGGAAAACAGACTGGTTCCAAATAGGAAAAGGAGTACGTCAAGGCTGTAAATTGTCACCCTGCTTATTTAACTTATATGCAGAGTACATCATGAGAAATGCTGGGCTGGAAGAAACACAACCTGGAATCAAGATTGCTGGGAGAAATATCCATAACCTCAGATATGCAGATGACACCACCCTTATGGCAGAAAGTGAAGAGGAACTAAAAAGCCTCTTGATGAAAGTGAAAGAGGAGAGCGAAAAAGTTGCCTTAAAGCTCAACATTCAGAAAACAAAGATCATGGCATCCGGTCCCATCACTTCATGTGAAATAGATGGGGAAACGGTAGAAACAGTGTCAGTCTTTATTTTTTTGGGCTCCAGTCACTGCAGATGGTGACTGCAGCCATGAAATTAAAAGATGCTTACTCCTTGGAAGAAAAGTTATGACCAACCTAGATAGTATATTCAAAAGGAGAGACATTACCTTGCCGACTAAGATCCGTCTAGTCAAGGCTCTGGTTTTTCCTGTGGTCATGTATGGATGTGAGAGTTGGACTGTGAAGAAGGCTGAGCGCCGAAGAATTGATGTGTTTGAACTGTGGTGTTGGAGAAGACTCTTGAGAGTCCCTTGGACTGCAAGGAGATCCAACCAGTCCATTCTGAAGATCAATCCTGGGATTTCTTTGGAAGGAATGATGCTGAAGCTGAAACTCCAGTACTTTGGCCACCTCATGTGAAGAGTTGATTCATTGGAAAAGACTCTGATGCTGGGAGAGATTGGGGGCAGGAGGAGAAGGGGACAATAGAGGATGAGATGACTGGATGGCATCACTGACTCGATGGACGTGAGTCTGAGTGAACTCCGGGAGATGGTGATGGGCAGGGAGGCCTGGTGTGCTGCGATTCATGGGGTCACAAAGAGTCGGACACGACTGAGCGACTGAACTGAACTGAACTGACTGAATGAGAATCATTTCTTACTCCCTCCTTTACTGTATTCTGTATTGAGAGGCCTTAATTAGCGTAACTGCTGGTGTTTTTTACACAATGTTATCTGGCCCAGGAAGTGGAATGGATTATTGGTCGCTTTGGGAAGAATGAACCGCAGTAATGTTGGCTCAGTTTCTTCCTGCTTCTTCGTGGGAACCTGCAGCCAGTGCTATTCCAGTGGGAACATGTCACCTACGACTCCTTCAGAGACAGACGCTGTCCTTATAGTGAAGCTTCCCCCGGTCCAGCATCCTCTGTATCTGTGCATTCTACTAACCCTGACCTCAGTTATAGGCTCATTTAGCTTTCACATGATTTGACTTGCCTTCTTTGGGCAACAAGGTTCTATTTTGGCCTACTGCATTCCTTTGTATTATATATGTTTATTTAAAATCTGAATATTGAAGAAGACTGCTACTTAGTTTCTAAAGAATCTCAGCACTTATTTTAAATGAAATAAGTAAGAGTTATACAATTTTTGCAAAAGTCTTTGTTTTATATGCTTTGACCCAGAAATTTCACCTAAAATAATTTAAACAAAGGCAGAAATATGTATGCATAATAATTTTCATAATATTTATGCATAATAATTTTTTGATTAGAAAAAAGTAAATTTCCAACAACAGGTAACTAGTTAACTTATGGTATTGATAAAATGGAATACTATGAATATGTTAAATATAATACTGAGTCGGACACGACTGAGTGACTGAACTGAACTGAACTGAACTGAGACTTAAAATTCTTACTAGATGAAATAACAGAGACCAGATCGACTCTGTCAATTTTAACAGCTAAACACATGGACAGATATATGAACAAACAGTTTTCAGACATGGGACAGCAGGCAGCATAGAACTGTGGGATCCCTGAGAGATCAGAAACAATCAAGGTGAGCCCTGCATTTTCATCAGCTTACTACTAGGAGACAGTTTCCAGTCCATGGAACAAGTAAGAAGAACTCAAATAAAGATCATCAGTATTGTCTAGTTGAGAACACAGAGAGAGCACTCAAGGCAGCTAAAAATTGTAGAGCAAAGTAATGAAAAAGAGGGAGCTCTATATAGAAAGAGCTTTTAGCTCAGCAGATGAATCCTCCACTGAGTCTTTAGCTGAGTATTGGTCAGTACATGTCTAAGAAAAAAATATGTGAGATCAGGGAGGAAATACCAAAGAGGAATAGACAAAACAATTCTGGAGCTCACACAAGCCTGGAAATAATTTGTCTTCACATCAGTCAGAGTGGAAAGACCTCGTAATATGTGGTCATGAGGTGGAATTCTGAGAAGGGCATCACCTTGGTAGTAGAGTTAAATTAGTCTCAGACTAAAGAGTTCTCTATGCCAAAAAGCAAAGATTAAACCTTGAAAAAGTATAATTGATTAACTGCAGATCTGAACAAAATCTAACATTAAAAGATAATCAAAATCCATCAACCAACAACCTAAATTCACAATGCCAGGTATCTAATAAAAGATTGCAAGACATAAACATAAACAATAAAATATCACTCATAACCAGAAGAAAAATCAAACTATAGAAATGCACAGAAAAATTCCATACATGAAATTAGCAGACAGGAATATTAAAACAGTTAATATAAATAAACTCTGTATATTTAAGAACATAAAATCATGACCATAGTGAGGAAATAAATGGAAGTTATATAAAAAGTTATATGTCTAGAGAGGTGAAACACTGTATCTGTAAGGGGAAAAAGACATGAAATGGGATCAACAACAAATTAGCCATTGGAGAAGAAAATATCAGACATAACAATACTAACTTTCCAAATGAAACAAAAGGGAAGAAAATGCTGAAAATGAGGTAGAGACTGAACACAGCATTTGAAAAAATAATGGATGAAAACTTTCCAAATTTGATTAAAATACTAAACTCACAATCTAACTCAGTGAATCCCAAACAGGAGAAACTTGAAGAAAAAACATGCCAAGACACATAATAATGAAATTGCTGAAATGATAAATTCAATAAATGCAAAAAATGAGTGGCTAAGTTCCATATCTATTTCTGATGGAACTCTCCACAAACTATAGATAGAAATGAATTTCTTCAACCTAAAAGATAATCTGCAAAAAAAAAAAAAAAA
>SJYQ01002853.1:471539-482871 GCA_006410935.1 Redunca redunca
ATTCTATAAAATATATAACATGGATGTTATATAGAGATATTTTCTTAATTCTTTAATGGCAACATTTGTACATGAGCTATTATGATAATAATTTTTATAGTGATAAACAATTATTTACTTAGGAAATACATCATGTTTATGGAACAAAGCTGAGCTCTGCCTCCTCACTATAGCACTTATCTCAATTTAGAATGCACTTTTCAGCATCAACTCTGTATGTCTTAGGTGATCCATGAGAATAGGCACAGTCATTGTGTAAACAGAGAATGTTTTAAAGTATAAGACTATTAATAAGTGCTATTGTTTCTGTAGATGACAAAAGGTTTACTCAATCCATTTCTCTCTCTGCATCTAAAGACATATTACCAATACCCTTCTTTTTCCAATTTTTCCTTGACTAGGACAGGCAAAATCAGGCTGGAGTAAGAGCATGACCAGCAGCTTTGGGGCATCCAAGAAATGTCTTTGGTGTAACTCCTGAAGTCATGTACGACAGTCTGTGATTAACACCAGTTTGTCTCTCAAAGCCCCAGCTGTTTAACCATTCCACAGCGCCATGTAGACCAGCTACAGAGATATCTAGCAAAGTGAGGGGCGGGGGAAAAGGGGAATGAAAGACAAGAAGATGTGAAAATCCAGAATTATAGACACACTGACTACCTGTTGTCACTTGGAAGTGTGCCCATCTTATGCCAATTTTAAGCCAAGTATGCATTCCCTGGTGGTGCAGTGGTAAAGTGCCGATGCAGGAGACGCAGGAGACAGGGGTTCCATCCCTAGGCTGGGAGGATCTCCTGGAGGTGAAAATGGCTACCCACTCCAGTATTCTTGCCAGGAAAATCCCATGGACAGAGGAGCCTGGCCAGCTTCAGTACATAGAGTCACAAAGAGTTGGACATGACTGAAGGGACTTAGCACACGCATGGTATTTTCAAGTTCCCGAATCTCCTTTTTCCTTCATCGCCCTAGTTTATCTTTTCTGTAACCCATATTTTCCGTAAGTCCCAATCTTGTATTTCTTGCTTTTTCCAGTATGATTCTCTTGGCCTTCTAAATTCCACTATGTGCTGTTCATTCTGCCTATGATGTCTTCTCTCCCTGTATGTTGTTGTTCACTTGCAAAGTCATGTCCGACTCTGTGTGACCCCATGGACTGCAGCACACCAGGCTTTCCTGGCCTTCGCTGTCTCCCAGAATTTGCTCAGATTCATCTCCATTGAGTCTGTGATGCCATCTAACCATCTCATCCTCTGTCATACCCTTCTTCTCCTGCCCTCAATCTTTTGCAGCATCAAGGTCTTTTCCAAAGAGTCAGCTCTTCACATCATGTGGCCAAAGTATTGGAGCTTCAGCTTTAGCATAAGTCCTTCCAATGAATATTCAGGATTGATTGCCTTTAAAATTGGCTGGTTTGATCTCCCTGCTGTCCAAGGGACTCTCAAGAGTTTTCTCCCTCACCAAGATCAGTCTCAGATAATCCTCCTCCTGATCAATCTCTGATGATCCTCCGGAGCAGTGAAGCCTGCTCTGACCAGCCTGAACACAATGGACCATCCTACTTCATACCATGGCTGTGAGGCTCTCACAGTTTTTTGGTTTTCCTCTTCTTTTTCTCCTACTAGAATATAACCTCCTTAATGGCTGAGACTGTATCATATTTACATTCTATCCCTAGTGTCTCTTATAAAATCTACTTCTAAGATACTGAGCTGTTAATTGATTGATGCATCTGCCCTGGCTTGGCATGTCTACTGTTCTTGGGAGCCCTGCTTTGTAACAAAGCACTTTTCTCTGTCCTTTCTGAATTTTTCAAAATGTATTCATTGGAAGTTCAGGAGGGTAGTCTGAACTTCATCCAAAATGCTAAGCTAGCCCTGTGACCTAGTCTCACCTGAGAATTTTGATTCACGGTTGTTGGTACTATTCTCTGGAGTATGTCTGTGTTACATTGGTTCCTTCTAATGATCAGGGGCAAGCTATTTTGAGCTTTCATCACCACTATTATTTTTTTCTTATTGAAGGGCTTCTCTAGTAGAGCAGATATATCTAACAAATGCTAGGTCAATAATAAAACTAGGATAACAATATGTCACAGTTTCTGCTACATTTGAGGGTACTTTCCTAAGCTAGACATCTCTGTCTCAGGATAAAAAAATTTAACTGTTAATGGTCCCAGAATTGATATTATTTCCCCAGGAACTGGGCCCCAGTGATAGAGGGAGTGCCTATCCCTAATTGCTGATTCTCTGCGTGTTTGTCCAATATGCCATAGCTGGAAGGGGAAACAGTGTTCTTACACTTAGTATTTTTTACCATTTTTTTCCAGGCAGAAATTTGGAATTCACCTCTAATGAAACTCACTGTAACATCCTTTTATCTTCCTTGGAATTCAGAGACATGGTTTTCCCTATTTTATATGTGGATTTACACATATCAAAATATTAATGAAGTATAATTCCCAAACAAAAGAGCTTTTTAAAAAGGGGCTCATTTTTCTTTCAATTCAGTGTTGGACTTTTTCAAAAAGGAGCCCAACAATCTTGAGAACCCTTGTTTAAGAAAAATAGTTGGAATGTACCAGTTTTAATCTGTTTTCATGGGAAGGAAAAGTTATTATTACATGGTAGCATACTAGAGAACTCGGGCCCATTTGGGACTTTTCTATAGGTCCCTGCAACATAACTCTATCTCCTTTTCCTTTAGAAAGTCTGTCCTCAAGTTTCCCAGAGAAACAATCCTTCTAGACTGTTTTTACCTATAGGTAAGAAGAGGTTTATCTTCAGTCCCAGCGTCTGACAATGGGACAACAGAACCTGCCTGCAATTCCAATACCTGCTCTAAAGGGAGTACACATCAATCACTGAATTAATCAACTCCATATCCTAGAAACAGACACTGGAGATGGAATATAAATATGACAGTCTCAACCATCAAGGAGGCTATATTCTAATAGGAGAGAAAGAAGAGGAAAACCGAAAAAACTCTAGCGGGAGTTCTGTTACCTTATTCTAGAGCTCCCTGATTCTTGACCTTATCTTCCTCTTTGCAATGACTCTTAGCACCCATTTCCTAGGCATTCAACTTCTCCTCCCAGCCTTCTACTAATGTACTTGATTTCAAGATTATACCTTGAATTTCAGACTAAAGCTGGAGACAGTTTCTTGATCCTACCGACTCTGACCTCACTCCCCTTCCCAAGGCTTTCAGATTACTGTTGCTGCCACCACAGAATTATTAGGTTGAATATGAGGTAGAAGAGTAATTCAATAATATAAATAAGAGAGGAGGACCCGGACTGAAGCACAGCCATGAAAATGAGAGGTTCACATTTTAGAGGCACACCCACTCTGATACTCTTGCCTGGAGAATTCCGTGGACAGAGGAACCAGGGAAGCTACAGTCCATGGTTAGTCACTTAGTCACGACTGAGTGACTAACGTACACACTTGCTTACAAACAAAATAATCTGGGGATTAATTTGGGACAATATTAAACAGAAAGGGAAGAGGCTACTAAACAGAAATGGAAAGCAGACTGTTCTTCTAGTTACCAGTTACTGCTTGAAAGGAAAGGGTATGAGTGTGTGTGTGTGTGTGTGTGAGAGAGTGAGAGAGAGATCACGGGAATTCTGGGGAAGATAGAAAGAGGAACAAGTAAAATTTCTTACAGTAGACCATTTTTGACCTATAAAATGTCAGTTTCATTTGATTTTAGCCTAAAAGAATTAAACCCAGCAGGAGACACTTTCATTGCTGACAGTGTTACGGGCACGTTTCACAACTTTCCATTTCCAATATTCCTTCTAGGTTTATGTGCGTGCAGAAAAATACTCAGAAGTAGTACAAGCCTCCTTAAGTCTCTAAACTATCAACAAATCTACAGATGCTTTCTTTTTAATAATAATAATGCTAGATAAGTGCACTTCCACAAAGATTATATCATATTATCCTCACAGTAATATCCCCAGAGAAGATATTATCCTCATCATACATATGGAAACAGGCTCAAAGAGGTTAAACAGCTTGTCTGCGGACAAATGGAAAGTAATGACCTCTAAGTATTCTAGCTGCCGGTCTACAGTTCTGTCCACTTTGTGTGGCTTTCCTAGCTATGAACCAGAAAAGAGGAGATTAGGTGTGCTTCCCATTAGCTATACCCAAACCAGCAGAAAAATAATAACAAAACAAACAAGGTCAACTTTTATTCTCTAAACGATGACCATTTTATATGGGCTTAAAAGTTATTAAAATTATCATTTCCCTTTTTCAAAGCAATTATATCTGTAGTCTCTCTCTTGTGACTTCCTATAGAACGTCACTGTTGGGAAAACCACTGACTAGCCTCCTAATAAAGTCACTTCTGTTCTTCTGCCCAAATTTGCCTTTCCTGGTGTTAACTGCTTTCCCCTAACTCCTGCTGTCTAGAGAACATGCCCAGTGTTTTCTTTGTTCCATAGAAAAGGCCTGGAGAAGACTTTGGATTTTAATTTGAAAAATAAATAAATGCCCTTGGAAAGGGAAAACTGTATTCCCTTAGGCCTCTTTCATTAATATGAGCTTCCTGAAATGCAGAGTTCAGTAGTGAGATTCAAGGTTAGAGGCAGAAGACCACACAAACTCAGAGAAGCCTTAAAAAATAAGAGAGGAAAATGTGGTTTATTAGTTATACTAGTTACAGAATGAACAGCATATTGTATGTGCTGTGTTAGAGGTATGTTATGAATAACAAAAGCCCTGGAGCATTTACATATTTGTTTTCAGCAATCCTGGCAGTTGGATTTCACCATTCTATGCCTCTTTGCCAGAATCACTAAACACTGGTACATATGGCATCTGAAGTACCATATGCCATAGAAAATGTTAGCTGATGCCTATACTTCTATATTATATTTTTATTTCAGATTTTTGCAGTTTGAACAAAGAATAGTAGAAAAAACAAAATATTGGACAAGCAGTAAACAGTGAAGTGAAAAAAAATGCCTTCAGAGAAAGCAAATAAAGGAAATGAATCTACCATGAGTTAACATGGCTACATGGTAATGAATCAGATATGAGAAGTAATTGTTTTGCATGAATAAAATTTAGATAGCCTTTTAACAATTTTTTTTTTTTGGAGTTAAAGGCTGCAACATGAAGAGTGAGAGTTGACATATTTTTCTTATCTTATTCTCCCTGACATTTCTTTCTAAAATCAGTCTGCATTTGATTGAAGTTAATTAACATGAAGGCTACAGTCAGGGACATCTAAAATCCAGGTTAAAACAGAAAAACTCAAATACTAGGAATGATTTTGCAATATTTATTTAGATTTTTGACTGAGCTTTTCAGCTAACACCTAGAGCCTTTTTTGGTTTTTGTTCTGAGACATAGGAAGACTCTAAAGTTAAAATCAGTATGATTGAATATTTGGCTCTCTCAAACAGAGAATTCAAACAAAAATTCTATAGCCAACTGCAACTTTGTGATTTATAAAGAATACATATATTTGGTCATTCAGATGACCAAAATTTCTCATGTATATTTGGTCCTCATTCATAGTTACTAGCTCACAGCTCCCAAATTCCTTTAAATTTTCTGAGCGATAACAGCAATAGGAGATTCTTTTGCTATATTAAATAATATTTCATCTCTTGTCCCTAGTTCCTGAAAATGCTTCAAAGCCATGAAAGGTAAAATAGGTGTCTTGTTATTTATAACAAGCCCCTCCCCCCACAAGTGAATTTATGTTCATGAAAGTGACTTTCGGCCAGAGTAATCAACCATGAATAGAGGGTTGGAACTTTCAGTGCCACCCCCGTGATTTCCAGAGAGGGGAAAGGGGCTAGAGATTGAGTCAATCACCAATGGACAGTGAGTTAATCAATCATACTTATGTAATGAAGCCTCTCTAAAAACCCAGAGAAAGTCTGGAGAGCTTCCAAGGCTGGGGAACCAGAACGCTTCCACATGCTACTGTTCCAGGCCCCAAGATCCAGGAGGATAGAAGCCCCTTTGTTTGGAACCTTGCACTATGTGTCTCTTCATCTGGTTGTCGTTTTGTGTCTTTTAATATTCTTTGTAATAAAATGGTAATCTAGCAAGTAAAATGTTTCTCTGACTTTTGTAAGCTGTTCTAGCAAATTCATTTCAGTTCATTTCAGTAGTTCAGTCATCTCCAACTCTTTGCAACCTCATCGACTGCAGCACACCAGGCCTCCCTGTCCATCACCAACTCCCAGAGTCCACCCAAACTCATGTCCACTGAGTTGGTGATGCCATCCAACCATCTCATCCTCTGTTGTCCCCTTCTCCTCTCGCCTTCAATCTTTCCCAGCATCAGGGTCTTTTCAAACGAGTCAGCTCTTTGCATCAGGTGACCAAAGTATTGGAGTTTCAGCTTCAGCATCATTCCTTCCAAAGAACACGCAGGACTGATCTCCTTTAGGATGGACTGGTTGGATTCCTTGCATTCCAAGGGACTCTCAAGAGTCTTCTCCAACACCACAGTTCAAAAGCATCAATTCTTTGCTGCTCAGCTTTCTTTATAGTCCAACTTTCATATCCATACATGACTACTAGAAAAACTATAGCCTATAGTCTAGAAAAATTAGATGGACCTTTGTTGGCAAAGTAATGTTGGCTCTTTAGTTCTTCTTCACTTTCTGCCATAAGGGTGGTGTCATCTGCATATCTGAGGTTATTGATATTTCTCCTGGCAATCTTGCTTCTAGCTTGTGCTTCATCCAACCCAGCGTTTCTCATGATGTACTCAGCATATAAGTTAAATAAGCAGGGTGACAATATACAGCCTTGATGTACTCTTTTTCCTATTTGGAACCAGTCTGTTGTTCCATGTCCAGTTCTAACTGTTCCTTCCTGACCTGCACACAGATTTCTCAAGAGGCAGGTCAGGTGATCTGGTATTCCCGTCTCTTTCAGAAGTCACAGGGACTTGTGACTGGCATCTGAAGTGTAGGGTGGTCTTGGATTGAGCCCTTTACCTGTGGAATCCAATGTTATATTCTGCTGGTGGGTGAATATTGGGTCCAGGGACCAAAAAGACCAACCTTTGCCAATAAGAAAAACATCAAAATAGCTGAATAGCTCTAGTATGTAACAGGTAAGTGACAGCCGAATGGGAATAACTTGGTGAATATATTAATCCTAGGAGAAAACCATTTATTCACAATTTTCTAAAAACAGTTTATGATTTTAACAGTCTCAAAAAATAGAAATAAAATTCTTAGTCTGAAAATGATCTGAGATAGACAAGTCATCCAAATTTGTACAAATTTATAAAAAGTTAGTATACTTGACTGGTTGATATATCCTGGTTAAATGAATGAACTTCATGGAGTAAGAAGTGAGAGGAAAAACAAAAGAAAACCACACAAGGTAAAGCTTAAAAGTTATAATGGTTTGACTTAAAATCATCCAATAATATTAATAGTTTTAAAGTAGATTTGTGTGTGTTTTTGGCAGTGTTCTCCAGAGAAACAGAACCAACACAGAACTAGAACCAAGATAAACAGATACATTGATTGATTTATTATAAGGAATTGATTTACATAATTATGAGGCTGATAAATTCCACAATCTGTCATCTGCAAACTGAAGACCTAGGGAAGCCAGTGGTAATTCCAATCCTAATCTGAAGACCTGAGAACCAGAGAAGCCAATGGTATACATTCTAGTCCAAGAGCAGGAAAATAAACCAATTTCCCAGCAGAAGCAGGCAAGCAAGAAGGCAATCTTCTCGTCCTCTGTTTTTTGTCCTATTCAGGACCTCAGCAGACCAGATGCTGTCCACCCCCATCCAGGAAGACAATCTACTTTACTGAGTCCACCAATTCAAATGCTAATCTCACCCAGAATCATCTTCAGATGCACACAGAAATAGTATTTCACCTAAGCACCCCATGGCCAAAATTAACCATCACAAGTAGTACTTTACACCTTTAAAAGCATATTCATATTCTTTCCCATAAGAAAAAAAAATAAGAAATTCTGCACATTGGATATTAGTGCTTTCCCATTTCAGAGATGAGAAAACCAGCTCAGAAAGGTTGTCCTCTTGTCCTTATGTCTTAACTATGTGTTGGAATTACATCCCATTCTAGAAGTAATACCACTACAAATTAAAAACAATATACTTTCCCAGAGGAATTGCATATTTCCAAATAAGACACAAAAATATAGGTGATACAGAATCCTAAGCTTTTCCTAAAAGTTTGCTCTGCATAGAAGTCTGTGCAAAAGACCTGTAAAGATGTCTATATAAGCTTATTTTATTGTCTTTGTCCCAGTCATCCCCAAAGGGGACTCCTGGGGGGTCAGTAGTAAAGAACCCACATGCTAATGCAGGAGACATGGGAGGTGCACATACAATCCCTGGGTCAGGAAGATCCCCAGGAAAAGGAAATGGCAACCCAATCCAATAGTCTTGCCTAGAAAATCACATGGACAAAGGAGCCTGGTGGCAACCATCCATGGGGTCACAAAGAGTTGAACACGACTTAGCAACTAAACAACAAATCATCTCCAGAACCAGAAATCTCAGGCTCCCAAACTTATACAAAGAAATTAAAACCATATGAAGTCTCTCTTATAATGCTAATGTGGCTATCTCCTAACAGAGCTCTAAATCCAAAAACATTACAAGGTAGATATATTTGTTTCCTAGGGTTTTCATAACAAATTAATGACAAACTCTGTGACTTAAAAACAATAGAAAATAATTCTCTCATAGTTCTGGAGGAGGCCAGAAGTCCAAAGTCAAGTCTTTGAAGTCTCTAAGAAAAAAATTTCTTGACTTTTCCAACTTTCAATGGTTTCAGGCATTCCTTAGCTTATGACTGTATAACTCCAATCTCTGTCTCCACTTTCCCATAGCCTTCTCATCTTCCTCTGTGTCTTTCTTCTGTGTGTCTCTTATAAGGACACTTGTCATTGGGTTTAGAGTCCATGGCTTCTCTGGTGACTCAGACGATAAAGAATCTGCCTGCAATGCAGGAGACCTGGGTTCAATCCCTGGGTTAGGAAGTTCCCCTGGAGAAGGGCATGGCAACTCACTCTAATATTCTTGCCTGGAGAATCCCCATGGACAGAGCAGTAACCGTCCATGGGGTCGCAGAGTTGGACACAACAGAGCAACTAGGCACAGCACAGGTAAGCTAATCTTAAAATCCTAACAATTACATGTGCAAAGACTATTTTTCCAAATAAGATCACATTCTCAGATTCTAGGGATTAGAATATGGCCACCATATCTTTGGACAGGGAAGCCTGGGTGCTGCTGTTCATGGGGTCACAAAGATTCAGACACAACTGAGTGACTGAACAAGAACAAAATATCTTTGGAGGATGATGCCATTCAACCTACCAAAGTCTACTGTCTAGTCCCCCAAAGTTCACAACTGTCTCATTTGTAAAGTATATTCTCATTATCCCAACATCCTCTAAAATCTTAACTCATTACAGCATCAACTCTTAAATCTAAAATTTCATCAAAATATCATCAGCTCAAAAGTCCCAAATCTTATCATTTATGTCAGGTGTGGGTTAGAGTCTGAGCCTGATCCATCTTGGAGCAAAAGTTTCTTTTTTGTGGACATCTAAAACAAGGAAACAAGTTACTTGCTTCCAAAATACAATGGTGTGATAGGCATAGATATTAGATATAGACAGGATAGATACTCCTATTCCAAAAGGGAGAAACTGGAAGGAATATAGGGGTCACCAGTTTCAGGTAAGTTAGAAATACATAAAGGAAAATTCCATTAAGCTCCAAGGTCTATGAGTAATACTCTGTGTTTTAATGCTCTGCCTCTGAGACTCCACAGGTCTCTGTACAACCTGCAGTAGCTGCATCCTTGGAGTCATTATTACTTTTTCTTGAAGGGCAGGACACGAGTCTGAGTGAACTCCGGGAGTTGGTGATGGACAGGGAGGCCTGGCGTGCTGCGATTCATGGGGTTGCAAAGAGTCAGACACGAGTGAGCAACTGAACTGAACTGAACTGAGCATATGTTTGCGGTAGCAGTGTCCTGCTTGAGTAATTTGGAAGCCCAACAGCTTTCTCATTTTGTCCGGCTGCTACCCCTTTCAGTCTAAGCAGGCAGTGTTTCTGCTGATATAACATTCTCAAAAACCTTGTGGGTCTCCCTTATATGTTACAAGGTTCCATAGAATTAGACAAAAGAATCCCCCAGAAATATTTCCAGAATAACTCTATCTCTATTCTTGCCTTCTCCTAAGACAATTAAGTGGATTCAAGAGTCACATGCCTAATTGATCCAGCAAATGTTATCCAGCTATACCCTTGGCCTTCTCTCCAGAACACACTTCCCTAGTCAGTCTCCTAGTATTAATATCCTTTGAAATATAGATAGGCCAATAACCTCCCAAATCATCAAGCACTGCTTCTTTTTTGATTAACAATTCCTTCTTCAATTTTTCTTTCCTCCTGCATTTTACTAAGCAAAAAACAAAAAAACAAAAGAAAAACAGGTTGCCTCTTTAATACTTTGCTTGGAAATCTCTTCAGTAACATATCTAATTTCATCATTTACAATTTCTGCTCTCTCCACAATTGTAGAACACAATGAAGCCAAGTTTTCTGCCACTATAAAAAATTTTTCCAGTTATACTTAAAATTCCTTCATCTTCCAATAATGTGTTCCTCTTTCCCTTCTGCATCCTTACTAGAATTGCCTTTAACATTCATGTTCCTCCCAACAGCCTTTTCAAGACAAACTCTTTCTGCTCAAATTTCTTCCAGCCTCTACCCATTACTCTATTGTTATATAAATGAATCAGAGTTAGCCTCTGTATATTGGCCTCTAGGATATTTACTTCTTCAAGTCTCCACCATCAACTTCATCAGCGTCAAACTCAAATTTTCACACCCCCAGTTGTTTTAAACACACCCCAAACAAATGGATTTTTATGGACCTAACAGAAGCAGAAGATATTAAGAAGAGATGGCAAGAATACACGGAAGAACTGTACAAAAAGGATCTTCACGACCCAGATAATCACGATGGTGTGGTCACTCATCTAGAACCAGACATCTTGCAATGTGAAATCAAGTGGGCCTTAGAAAGCATCACTATGAACAAAGCTAGTGGAGGTGATGGAATTCCAGTTGAGCTCTTTCAAATCCTGAAAGATGATGCTGTGAAAGTGCTGTACTCAATATGCCAGCAAATTTGGAATACTCAGCAGTGGCCACAGGACTGGAAAAGGTCAGTTTTCATTCCAATCCCAAAGAAAGGCAATGCCAAAGAATGCTCAAACTACTGCACAATTGCACTCATCTCACACGCTAGTAAAGTAATGCTCAAAATTCTCCA